>JAHHUM010001479.1:75000-183624 GCA_036173005.1 Crenichthys baileyi
TTATATAAACAG
The DNA here is from genome assembly GCA_036173005.1 of Crenichthys baileyi. Classification (NCBI taxonomy): domain Eukaryota; kingdom Metazoa; phylum Chordata; class Actinopteri; order Cyprinodontiformes; family Goodeidae; genus Crenichthys; species Crenichthys baileyi. The sequence goes on from JAHHUM010001479.1 coordinate 75,013, forward strand.
AAAGATTATTTGTGTTGGTGTTTGCAGGAAGTGGTTGTGCGTAGAACTATGTTAGGATACAGTTAATGTTTGTTTGGAAAATGTGTATATGCTTTTGCGGTTGCCCTGACCTGCCTCCTTGTGTATAGAGATAGCGGTGATGACATCGAGCTGGCGTCATGTCCTCACGGTCAGGCCTCCAAAGACTGCTCGATGGTGGCCTCTTGCAGCTGTGAGCTCCTCTCCGAGGGTGAGCAGAGACTTCACTCTTCACTGCACTTTGCACAGTGTTTACATGCTTTGATCCTGATTTATAAAAAAACATTTTTTAGGTGTGTACCGCGCTCCAGAAAGGTCCTGTCCCACAGCAGCAGATCATTACAGCAACCCATCAGTGCGATGCAGGGAGCCTCCTTTCACTCAGCACCCATCACACATGCCTTTAGAGCGCTTCCTGCAGTCCCCAGAGGCTCAGAGCTCCAACTCTTCTGCAGGTAAAATACACGTTCCTTTGCTTTTTCTCTGAGCTTAACCTGACATTAGCATGCAGGAGTATTCATACCACATTTCAACCACAAACCTTAATATATTTATTCGGATTTTATGTGATAGACGAACACAAAGAAGTATATAATGGGAATTAGGATGAAAAATGATACATGGATTTCAAAATCTTTTTTTTAATTGAAATCTATAAAGTTTGCCATGCTTTTGCATTCTGACCCACTAAGTCAGCACGTTGCTAAACCACATTTCGTTGCAATTACAGCTACAAGTCTTGTGGGTTATGTCTAAACAGCTTTGCACATATGTACAGAGACTGAAATGTTGCCCCATTTTTCTGTCCATTCAATCTATGAACAGCAATTTACAAATCTTCTCACAGATTCCCAAAATTTAGATTTAGCGTAGCTCTGACTGTAGGTTTAGGGTTGTTGGTCTGCTGGAAGGTGAACCCTTTGCCCCGGTCACAACAGTGTTTTGCATGATGGCTAAAAAGTAAAGTTTTGGTCGCTTCTGACCAGATCTTTCACATGTTTGCTCTATCTCCCACATGGCTTGTGGCATATTTGATTTTATTTAGGGGTATCACAGTAAAGGGAATGCCAGACTTTTCAGATTTTTACTTGTAAAACCTTTTGAAACTATGTATCCGTTTCCTTCTATACGACCAATATGTGTTGATCGATTACATAAAATACCTTAAAAATACATTGAAGTATGTGGAACGTGACAAAAAGTTGAAGTGTAGGAATAGTTTTTCGAGGACCTGTACTGAAAAACAAACCAGGTCTTTGTCTGTGACATTGTTCAGGTGGTGGTGAAGGAACGAAAGAGCCAGAGGGCGATGCCAGCTTGGCAGGTTACCCTTGGTTTCATGGTACTCTGTCCCGTGTTCGAGCGGCTCAGCTGGTGCTTGCGGGAGGGGCCAGGAGCCACGGGCTCTTTGTGATTCGTCAGAGTGAGACGCGGCCGGGCGAGTACGTTCTCACCTTCAACTTTCAGGGCAAAGCCAAGGTAAGACCTTATGAGGAGAGAAACACAGCACTATGATAGGGTGGATTCTATTGTCTCTTTTAATACCCGATGCAGCAGCCTGTACAGCTGACAGCCAGCCACACTGTCATCTTCCTAGAAACGTCTCTGTAATGTCAAAGCTCTTTACTTTTTTATCCAATGCAATCCCATCACATCCTGCCAGCCGGCTGTGTTGAGGAAGTGTCGGCTGCCGTCGCTTCCTCTGGTGTCAGCCTTGGCATGCTGTCCCTCTGCTCCCACAACAAGACACTTCTTAGAGAAGGCCCTGCCCCCTGTCTTGGTTTCTGTGTATCAGCTGTGCCATTTTCTTTTTCTCTGTCATGCACTTTCTTCCTCCACCGATTAATGGTTTCCCTTCTTTCTCTCTCTCCTCCCTGCAGCATTTACGTTTGTCTGTTAATGAGAATGGGCAGTGCCACGTCCACCACTTGTGGTTCCACACTGTAACGGATATGCTGAGACACTTCCACGCCCACCCGATTCCCCTGGAGTCCGGAGGATCAGCTGACATTACATTACGCTCATACGTGCAGGTTCAGCGAAGCTCCACCTCAGGTATCTTAACACCCAGACTTCAACAGTCCACATGTAACATGCAGAGTGCCTTGCAAAAGTAAGTTTGTGAAGTTACAACTACAAACCTGGGATAATAATTCAACAATTTTTACAAAAAAAAAATCTAAAAGGTGTGGTGCATTTGTATTCAGCTCCCTTTACTTTTGTTCTATATACAAACATATGTCACAGCAGATACAACAGATTCATCATAAATTACGCCACTGATACTGTCGTCTGTTAGTCTGCTCCAAGAAAATGAAAACAGCCACTAGCCTAGTGATCGATGACTTTGCGAAATGGTGTGAGGAGTCTTAGCTTCATCCAAATACTGATAAGACTAAAGATATTATTACTGATTCAAGAAGAAAACCACACAAGCACAAAGTCAATTTTATCAAAGATCAGGCCATTGAGACTGTGCGTTCTTACAAATACCTTGGGACTATTTTAGATGACAAATTGAATTTTGAAGCCGGCTGTGAGGCAGTTTGCAAAAAGCCACATCAGCACCTCTTCTGCTTGAGGAAACTCTGCCATTGTAATATTGACAGAATCATAATGACTCCTTTTTATCGTGCTTTTATCGAATCAGTTTTCTTTTCCTTGGAGTCATGGTTTGGCCACACAACTCTGAAAGAGAGAAGTTCCCTTCAGCAGACTGTAGTCTTGACTGTTTGGAGAGCCTAAATAATCCGACCCATCCATGTGCAGCAGGCAGGTACAGCGAATAGCCACTTCTGTTTTAAATGATGACTTTCATCCCCTTCACAAGGAGTTTTAGCTTCTTCCATCTGGAAGCGGATTCATATTCTCTAAATGTAGGACCAGATGTTTTAAAAACAGCTTTGTTCTGACTGCTGTTACTGAGTTATACTGCCACTCTCTCTGTTACTGAGTTATACTGCCACTCTCGATGGATTTTAATGGGTTTAGCAGATTTTATTAAGTCTTATATCAGTTTAATGGTTTTTAACCATTAGTTTTATTTTATTTAATGTTTTTTTGCGGCACTAGTGGCCTTTATTTTTGTTCTTTTTTCAAATTGGGCTGACAGAAAGTGGGGTGGAGAAAGGGGGAAGACATGCATCACAGGCGTTTAAAGTTAGGACTTGAACTTGGGGCGAATGCGTTGAGGACTAAGGCCTCATTTATTCATCCTTTTGTGTTCTGATTTGATTTGGGGAGCCTGGAGCACTTTGAGCGCTATTATTCTTATTTGAGTGGTTCTGGTTGTGTTAAAGTGTTTGTATGAATGTTTTGAACCACTGCAAAACAATCTACCTTTGCATATCAATAAACTAACCTTGGACCTCAATACCATAAACAGCTCCACCATAACTCTGTGTCTAATTTAATCTCAGTATAAATACAGCTGTTCTTGAAAGGGCTCAATGGTTTTTTAGAGAGCATTAGCGAATAAAAGGTCACGGATAAAGTTGGCTGATCAAACAAAGATAACATCAAAAAAAAGTTCCTACTTCCTGTGAAATTTAAAGAAAAGCAAAAAAACAGGATTATTAAAAGACAAATACTTTGTGCTGTCCATGACTTTTCTCATTTGAAGAAGATTTGAATATATCATTGAAAATTTAAAAAGAAGTATCTGTCTGCATCAACCATCTGGGCTAATGGGAAGAATCTGTACCATTCTCAAGTTGTAAGGGCTGGAAAAGGCCCATGGGCCGTGCTCTGAACAAACCTGGTTAAAAGTTAAAAGCATATTCATGTTTTAGAATGGCCTAGTCAAAGTCCAGACATGATTTCAAATGAGAATCTCTAATAAGACTTGAAAATTGATGTTGACATATGCTGTACATCCAATCAGGCTAAGCTTCAGTGTGTAAAAACAGCCCCAGGTGTGCAAAGCTGGTAGACACAACCTGCTGTTTACCAACAGCAAAATGTGGTTCTACAAATAATTGAACATTTTTTATTTGTAACAAAAAATAATGGAAAACATGTATTATTTTCCTTTAATTTCATAATTATGCACTACATTGTGTTGTAGTCTGTCTATTGCATACAATCCCAAAGAGATAAATCAAAGTTTGTTGTTGTAAGGTGACCAAATGCTCTGTATCACAGGTTTTGCATATTATGCGTCGTTTGTCCTATACAGCCACTGACTGTTTGAACTTTTATATGATTTCAAATAAAGAAATATGTCAACTAAACCTTCATTAACTACCTAAATGTAATATGGGATGAACTTGCAGGTGGTTGTTGGTGTTGATGGGTACTAGATTTGAGTCTTTACAGAACTAAATGCCCCTGCCCTTCCCTCATCCTTCCACTGCTCCACTCTCCTTGGATAAATGGCCTCCTGTGCAGCAGAGTGAGGGGGGCAGTTTTTGCAGCTGAAGCTTTGCATGCAGGCCGAGACTCAGACTCCACCTCGGTGGTCACAAAGAGGCCCTCTGTTTACCAAATGCAGGACCTACACACACCATACACTAACTCACATGCAAATTAAATGAGGGTTTCATTCATTCAGAGTGTAAAAGGCTTTATTGATGTGCTGCTCAGGCATGTCTTTGGCCTCAGTGTTGTTACTGTTTTTGCCCACCGAGTGAAAGGATAATAAAGGAGGCCCACACTGCCGGTGTTTACATGCCACTCCATGAAGGAGCCTTTTATTCATAACTTTCCAGAAGGACTGACAAACATCAGCAGCACAGATTTAATTTTTTTATGTATCAGTCCACTTTTTAAAATACATCTTTCTTCTTCTGCTACAGATGCAACCATGACTCCAGTTGTCACTCCTCCCAGGGATGCATCCTGCAGGACGGATCCAGCTCCGCCGACTCTTCACCCTCCTGGAACCGCTGCTCTTGCGGGGCCGCCATCTGATGGGCCCCTATCCTCGAGCAACTCCTCCTCACCCACGGCCCTCCCATCCCTCTCCCGGAGTGACCCCGGTACGGGGCTGGGCGTGGGAGGGGGGTTGCAGAGCCGAAGTAACAGCTCTGAACGCCTTCTGGAGGCCTCCAGTGGCGCGTCTGAGGATTACCATGATGCTGATGGGACCCGCAGAGCCCGTGCTGTGGAGAACCAGTACTCTTTTTACTAAACAACCCAAAACAGGGTTTGGCTTGTTTATATCCTGAAAACATAAGGTGTCATGGACTGCTCTGCACATTTAAAAAATGGTCCAAATCAATCCTCATTTCCTGAGTTTGTTTTTGTTTGAAGAACATTGCCTGTACCTTGGAATTGGAAAGCAAATGATGCCAAGCGGCGTGTCCATGATAACAAATTGCTTTTGCTTGATTAATTTCAGACATCAAAGATGTGGGTAACAGATCAAGAGGTTAAGATGCACAAAAAACTCAAAGGTTTGGGTGATTGTAGGGAGAGATAGTAGGGAGAAATTATCCAAATGGCGTCATATGGCTTCGATTCACCTCTGACCACTTCCTGCTCAGCCTTACCCTCAGTTCCCGAGGAGCAGAGCCTGTGTCACCGCCCCGTCAGAGGGCTGATAGTCTGAAATGACCCTGCAGAAACCCCGCCCCCTGATCTCCTCAGAGCATCCTGTTAATGTTTGTAAAGCTGCTTTGAATCTGTCCCGGATATCCTCGCAGTCCCTGCGGGTTTTCTCTTCAGATTCCTGCTCTGGGTCTTTACACTAACACTGCTACAGCTATCACGTGTTAGCTGAGATATTTTTCCTAAACAAGAACAGCCGGAGAGGTCTTTGTGCCTGACAGTTAGCCAGGACTTTAACGGACTGAAGCAGACAACAAGGAGGAATTAGTTAACGTCCAAAAACTCCATAACTTAAGTGAAGGTGATACATCCGCTCTCAGTCTCTGCTTAAAATCTACACTGACTTGCAGAAGTATTCATAGCCCTTAAACCTTTCCACATTTTGTCACGTCACAACCACAAAGTTCAGTGTATTTATTGGGTTTTTGAATTTGACCAACACAAAGTAATGTATAATTGTGAGGTGAACAACATTAGAGGACAAGCAGCATCATGAAGACCAAGAAACACAGCACACAGGCCAGGGATACAAGTGTGGAAACATTTAAAGCAGGATTAGGTTATAAAACAATACCCATCGCTTTGAAGGTCTCACAAAGCTCAAGTCAGTTCTAATCTGAAAATGGAAAGATTATGGCACAACTGCAAACCTACCGAATCATGGTCGTTCACCTAAACTGAGAGAAGAAGCAGTGAGAAGCTAATGGTAACTCTGTGAGGACAACTAATCCTCATGTACTCCACCACAGCAGTCTTTACTGAAGAGTGGCAAGAAAAAAGATATTGTTGAACAAAAGTGATAAGAAAGCATTTAGAAGACAGAGCAGACATATAGAATGAGTTATTCTAAACAAATGAGAACAAAATTGAACTTTTTGGCCAACATTCAAAACACCATGTGTGATGGTAAACTAATGCTGCACATGGGAAGAGCCTGCTCTTCATCCAGTCTGACCGGGCTTGAGCTTTTTTGCATATAAGAATGGGCAAAAATGTAATTTTCTAGATGTACAAAGATGGTAGAGACAAACCCCAAAGAACCCGGCGCTACAAAAGACAGTTGACTTAGGGGAGCTGAACTCAAATGCAAGCCTCACTTTACAGATTTCTATTTTTAAAGAGGGTTTCAGGAACATTCATGATTTTCAATCCTCTTTATGATTATGTGTAACTTTGAGTTGATCTATCACATTACACCCCAATAAAATATATTGAAGTCTGGGTTTTTACCGTGACAAAACGTGAAAGAGTTCAGAGGATATGACTATTTTTTTACAAGACGCTGTACTAAAAATGCCATATGTAATGGTTTTGAAAGTTTCAGTGAGGAGACTCCATACAGACACAAGGTCAAATGTTGTCTTACTAATAAGTTTAACATAGTTTCTATGAACCGAACGGGACGGCTCCCATGTTAGTGGGTTGTTACTATGAATGTGTGGTGGTGTATTAAGAGTCTGACTATTTTTAATGGTGTGTGTGTGTGAGTGTGTGTGTGTGTGCTGCAGTGGTGTTTTTAAAACATGCTTTTCTGGGTCCCTCTGTCTGGTGATGGTTCTGTATTCACACATCTTCATCATCATCAGTGGTAACCTGTAGATTAGATACTCTGTTAATATAAGATTGCTTTGAAGTAATGCCTTGAGGATATTATTAAACCAAATCCAGCATTATATGGGGAGAATGTTTGTTTGTTTTTTTGTGAAAGGCAGCCTTGGGTACTGTTGTATGTGTTCTGCAGGTAATCTTGCGGGTATTAACTACAACAGTACGTAAAAAGGAACGTGTACAAGGTGGCCATGCTTGAACAGAAAGATGCTGTTTTGCTGCTTTATTTTCTGCTGACTTTGGACTGTATTTTTGTGCAAATTATTTAAAGGAAATCCTGATCTACGTCACATTCACTATGTATATACACTTCTAGGGTAAAACCAATTCGGGTAATTTTGTGAACCCAGTATAGACCAATCAGCCCTGGGGTGGAAATAATAGATATTAACCCTAAATACTAAACAAGGAATATTTGGGTTAGAATAAGGGTTTTTTTTATTTTCATTTTAATTCTGCATTTCAAAAATTTGTAAAATACAGACAACAATCTCATAAAAGTTACCTCAGTGCAACATTGGGTAAAACTCCTAAATTATTTATGAAGTTACTGCAGCTAAACGGATACAAAGTTGAAGCACAGTTGCAACAGAACATAAAGTAGAAATTAATATTTATTTTTAGCCTTTCTATATTGATTTTATCACCTATTTTTTGGGCAAATTGTGAATTTTGAACATAGCACTAGATTGCGAATGCAAACTTAGCAGGTAAAAAGCTAATGTTAGCTTAAGTAAACAAACTCTGGTGTGAATTTAGGTAATTAACACAACACACTGACATTAACATCATTTTGCATCAAAATTTAACCACCTTACCATTTTTAATTTCCTCCTTTGAATAAGGGTTCGGTGAAGTCTGATCAGGTTGTTGTCAAGTTCAAAATGGCCGTCTTTGAGTCTCCTAGTTTTTCTCTAGCCCAGCAAACTGGGTCACAGTTTTAAATCAATGTCTGGTTAAACCTCCGCCCCAACAGCATGAATCCTGCATGTGGATTAAAGACAGAAATCAGCAATTTAAAAAACAAACAAACATGCAAACATTTATGTAACAATAGATAAAAAAATACTGAAAAAGTTTGTGAGATGTAGTACTAAACAGCTAAAAAAGGTCGTAGTTTATTATTTTAATGAAATGAAGTCTGAAGCAAATTATGGATATATTCTAATACAGTTTTAACATTTACTAGCAATTAGCATGGTTAGCACATTTAGGCTATTTTGTAAATATTCTTACTTTGTGTCCTAGTCTTGTCTTCTATTAGACTGCAAACATTTCAGGATCCAGTTTGATCCACAACAGGTGAATGCTCAAAAGAATAAAATAAAGCATATCTCCTCTTGAGATCCCCATTTAGGTATATTTTTTGACCACATTTGCGACAATTTGCAGAGCTATGACTTTAATCTTCTAGATAAAATATGACCTGCAGGTAGACGGGGATGTTGGTGAATGGAACAGGTGAATGATCCAGGAATGATGTCAATATGAGGTCCAAAAATTGTAATCATTCTGTTCCATCTGTACAATGAAGAAGGGAACAATGGAGTCTATAGCATAAAAAAGTTATACTAAAGTAACAGCAGTGTAAAGGTTAATAAATCAGCGCTTTTATGAAATTAAACCAAAAATTTAGACTGGATTTATTTAAGATAGAGGAAATACCCTTTTGATCTAAGGCCCCTTTTACTAGCTGTTAGCTCGACTCTTAAATGGGAATTGATCTGTTTCTTAATCTGATATCATTCAAAGAAAATCTGAACTTTCCCAATATTATTTGGGTCAGCTGGAAAAAAATGAGGAGGGAAGTATTTATTTTTTTTATTGTTTTTACGAGTTTCGAGATTAAAGCTGAAAGCCAGAGGCAAGTCAAAATACAAAAGTCAAAGGAATGAGACAAAAATCTAAATATTAATTTAAAAAAATGTATGTCAAAAGTAAAATAAAAATGTAGAGAGTAAAGCTGAAATATTAAGAAAAAATACTTTTTCAAAACAACTGGAAGTTATGGTGATGTAATCATTAAATACCTGATTTCCTTGCTGTAAATTAGCTGCTTTGACAGAACATTGAAGTTTTTTTTCTTTGAGACGTAATTTCTACGTCATTTTCAAAATGTCAGCTTCATTTAGATATTCTTGACATATCTGCTGTATTTTGGATATTTTATACTTTGGACCTTTTAATAAAATTCCCCAAGGTTCATTGGCACAGACAATGATAGACTGTCTATCAGTCTATCACTGTTGTCAGTCTATCACTGACAACAGTGATAGACTGAATTAAATGTAAATATTTTTCTTCTGTTCAGTTTACAAGTTACAAATGGCACAGTTTCATGTCATTATGCTGTAGCACCACATAATGATATCACACAGGTAAGCATATTGTAACAAAGGTTTTAAATCAGCTGCTGCAGCACTTCTTGGCCAGCTGGAATAAACATGTAAACGGCCAACCTATGTCTTTTCAAGCATGGCCACCAAGCCTGAAAGGTGATTTCAGTGAATGGAGCAGCTCATGTGCCAATATGAATCCTATTATTTGAAAGCCTATTATTCCTTCATCCATGTAAATTACATGTTTCCTATTGAGTCTTATTTATGTACTACCAGTTCTTCTTTATGAAACAGTGGAAAAAAGAAAGCCCATCCCACATATCAGCGATCGCTCACGTGTTCTTCTTTCTGTTCTACGTAACTCTCCCACAGCTGAACTTTTTGTTGTCTGACTGAGTTTTGAAGAGTCTGTGCAATTTTGTACAAAGTGATGTAATTGACATACTACTTTATATTTCTGTGAATAAAATGTGAATCTATTGGACGCATTGTACAATTATTCAGGCACAGAGTTTCGCAGCACTGTGGTCCAGTGATTAAAAGACAGAAGATGCATGATGCATGAATGCCTGGGGTCTTCCTACATGGAGTTTGCTTGTTCTGCATGGATGGGTTCTGTCCGAGTTATCCCACAGTCCGAAAACATGCACATTAGGGCAGTTGGTCTCTCTTTAGAGTGTGAGGCTTGGTGGTAGTGAGTTCTGTGCGTCCATGTGTTGCACAGTGATGGACTGGCGACCCTCTTGCCCAGTGATCACTGGAGATAAGCACCAGCCCCCCCAGCCCTGTAAGAAAAAGACCTGAAGTTTCCAGGTCTGGATATGTATGGAAAATGAAGACTTGTATTCTCAGACTTTAATACCTTTCCAACTGCCTGCATGCTTCATCCATCCATTCAGTTGTATTTTTGTATTTATGGACTGAAAACTGGGAATTTGTTTCTAGAACAATTCAGAGGTATGTCTTAGAAAATGTGTAATAACCCTGACCACTTTGTTGATTTTAAAGATCCAATTAATGTTCCACATTCAGACATGTTAAGCAGACTTACTGTCAACATCAGGAGTGGGTTTGTTCAAGTTCAGACCCCTTAACATGCTTTCATTTCCTCCCACACACAGTTCAAACTCATCTCCTTTTCTTAACATGGAGATTATTTCCATATATTCAGATGCCCCCTGGAGGGCAGATTTAAAAATGAAAATACAGTTAAATAAAGCGATGATTGCAACTATAGTTAGGACCAGAAAACTGTCCCAGTTTTAAAGTTGCATTTTATTATTTGTTTTGATTTGAAGTTTTTATTTAGCTGAAAACTGCATGACAGAAAGCTATAAAGATCATGTTAGAGAGGTTATATTCATACTTATTTATTATTTTTAAATAATACATCATATTCCCAACCAATGGAAGATGATGTATGACAATTTAGGGCAAAAAGGTATCCACTGGGGTTCCGAACCACTTCTATTCTCAAACAATCTCCAAGATGTTTGCTGTAAGAACGACTTTACTCATAGACATGATGCAATTCTATACTTTTCTTATTCTCTCTTAACAATTTATGGTTTACATTAGTTGCATTTTGCTGATGATTGTGCTTCCAGAAGCAAGGGGGTTTCCAAACAAAACCATACTGGAGCACAAGATCTATTATTTACTAAAGATATTTAAAAGAAAACATAAAAAAGCTGGACAAATTTAGGATTTGAGGATCACAACCCCAGGTTGTATGGGGCCCAGCTACCACCAGTCACCCACCCCAGCATCATTAACATCTCCTATAAATTGTGCAGCCTTGATCATTCACGCTTTGAGCACTAATTATGTGTTTACTAGTGAGTACCACAGAATGTGATCAGTCACTTCACATGAAAAAAGCACTTGGGATAAAGAATTTAGGATGGCGACTGCTGTAAATAAACTGGAGATAGGGTTGATGATTCCCTCAGGTGTTTCCGGTGCACACTTCTGGATGTTCAGCCCAAGTTTAAAAGTCTTGTGCTTCCAGCTTGTAGGATTGTCAATAATTAATTTGTAATGTGCATGAAATCTGACTTTAGCAAAGGCCAAACATGCCCGAGTTATTAAACAACAGCAGCACTAAAGTGTTACAACAAATATCAAACTATGAAGATTTTCCCATTGGATGATTACAGCTAATAAATTTGGCAATTCCTTTAAACCTCACAATAATTAAAAACTTTTTGTGACATTCTTTACAATTTTGCCAATCATAAAACAAGAGTAAATTTTAAAGTAGGCAAATTTTTTTTAAATTATTAATAATATGAAGTTTCACTCTCTGAGGTAATTTAGGCCGTCTTGGATGGTCCCCTGCTGACTGACTTAGGGGCCCTAGGCACTTGTGTTTTGAGCCAGACCTGGTCCTGGAAATGTGTCCCAGTAAAATGGGCCATCATTTTGCACTGTTAGAACCGTTCAGGAGTGAATTCGCTTAACTTCGCTCATGATTAACACATTGTAAAATCCTATATCAAGTTTGTTTTTCAACGTGCCCACAATATGGCGACTTCCTGTTTGAGAACATTTAGAAAACAATCAGAACAAAGGACGAGGTCGTCAGGACTGCTCAGGGAGACTGGCGTCCCAAAAAGAAACTTTTCAGTCCGCTGTTTCATTAGAGGTCATATACTTTACAATAGTTTGCCTCCATATTTTAACCCATCAATCAACAACAAGCGGTGCCATTAACATTGATTAACATTGAACAGATATTGATTAGTATTTCATGTTCTGCATTTTAATTTGCTTTGTAAATGGAGCAGTTTGAAAATAAACTCAAACTCAAATGTAGCACCCCTTGAAACATTTTTAGATTTTAATACTTTGTCATTCATATACAGTAGAGACCAAAGGTTTGGACACACCTTCTCATTCAAAGAGTTGTCCTTATTTTCACGACTATGAATATTGTAGCTTCCCAATGAAGGCATCAAAACTATGAATTAACACAAAGACTATGAATTAACATAAAGACAACTCTTTGAATGAGAAGGTGTGTCCAAACTTTTGGTCTGTGCTGTGGATGCATCATTTCTGTACAGTACATAGACTTATATACATTTATACACCTGAAGGGACACTCACAGGTGTTTACATTTGCTTTTAGCCTATCATATTTTAACTGTGCACTTTATCTTCCTATTACAGATCCAGTGTAAAGGAAAAAAGGTAAAGAGCTTGTGCATTGTTTGTAATGAAAAGAGCAACCGTCTTTTCATCTTTAGGCCTCATTTAGAGAGAAAACAATCACTTCGAGGTGCCAAAAGCTGCCTGGCTTCAGAGTTGAGACTGCAAATAAATAGAAAACATAATATTGTTAACAAAGTATGTGATCATATCTGGCTGAAACAGTGATGATGCAGAACTTAAGGTGAAACTTGGACCATGTGATTCTGAAACCAACCTTTATGAAGTTAAATCACAGAAAGCAATGCAACATGAACAACCATAATCAGAAAAGTGTGGGTTATTATTAGGGTTGTTGAATAAAACTGAGCAACATCTTAAACAACTTATCAGCACACATTCATTTGTAGTAACTGATATATGATGCATTACTAGTTTAAAGGAAAACTTATTTCTTACAGAAGAATCATAATTTAGTACTTCTGTCTTGTAAAAAATCTACAGTTAAAGTTGTTTTTCTTTTAGCCATTTATAAGTCAATTTCTCAGGTGTTTTTAAGACAAATAATAGCAGACAAGAAAGGCAACTAAGCATCAGATTGTCTATAAAAAAGAAGATTGTTTTAAAATACAGACAGCTGAAATGAGCTTCAAAATAACTTCTCATTCATATCTGATCTTCATATCATCTGAAAACGATTTGATGCCTGTGTTTGTTTCAGAAATGCAAACTGCAAAGATCCAGTTTCAAAATACGTATCCTACGGCAAACTGTGCAACACCTGAACAATCCAAGGCAGCGCCTCTGTCTAACCCCCTGAGAAACATCAACCACTGACTGCTCCTGCTGCTCAGTCAAGGCTTGCCTAGACTGATGAAGATGATCCCTGACATGGCCACTAGCATCACAAGGGTGAACTCCAGAATCTTTTTCTCCCTGAACTTGTTAACCCTCTCCTTCTGCATCTCCTCCATTTGCTTCTTCTTGGCTCTTAAGTCCCTCTCCCTCTGAAGTTGCTCTCCGTAATGAGCCTGAAAAAAGGCGTCAAAATCAAACATGGGCCTTCCACCGGTTTGGGAGAACCGTCTGGCTCTCTGCTGATGATGATAATGCTGTTGCTGCTGAGAGCTTTTGGATCTGCTCGATGCATATTTGGAGGATGCCGTCCCTCCACTCTGAAGATCAGACTGGCTCAGGATCCCTCGGTCATACTTCTTCCTGAGGCTGATGTTGCCCAGCACGGAGTAAGCCTCGCTGATCTCAGAGAAGCGCTGTGTGGCTTCCTTGCTGCCCAGGTTCTTGTCAGGGTGGTAGATGAAGGACTGTTTGTAGTACGCTGTCTTGATCTGCGACTGTGTGGCACTGGGGGAAACATTGAGCAGGTCGTAATAGGTGTTTTTACTCCTGTGTAGCAAAGGAGCCTCCTCTGACCTCCTGCTGTAACATCTAGCTGCTGTGGAGGCTTTAAATACATCAGGGTGAAGTTTCAGGTATCTCAGTGACGCTCCGCACTCTGATCTCTCATCTGCCAGGATGAAGAGGACAGTGCAGAAAGTTCTGAGTTGCTGAGGGGATCTGCAGGGGTCAGGACGGATTGAAACAGCTCCTCTGGTCCAGGGTGGTTTCATGCATGAGAATAGTTTCTCCTGAAGGCTCCCAGTCTTGATCAGCAGGCTAGTTTTGGTGGCTGTTTGGCTCTTTCCGGCTTCAGGTGGCCAGAATAAACGAGCTAAAGGTATGTTAAAGGAAGTGCAACCAAGAAAAAACACACTTTTCTGCTGATTTCCAGTTTTTCTTACTCTGCAAAGTTTCTCAGAACCGCGTTGAGTTGCTCTTCTTTTTAACAGCTGGACCAATTCCTCTGTAAACTGCCTCTGGGTGCAGGTGGAGCTTGTCGGGAGGAATCCGCTGGTTCCTTTGGGGCACAGCGGGCGAGCCTGGTCGGACGCTACGGTTGCCAGCCGGTAGACTCCGGTCCCCAGCCGCTGGCTGACCTCTGCCATTTTACCAACAACAAGCCGGTGAACGAACACGGGCAGCTTCCGGGTGTTGCAGAGCAACGAGCCAATCAGCAGTAATGTTTACCGGAAGTACTCAAGCTTATCTACCAATCAATTTTACCAAAAAGATGTTACGGAACGCTTCACTGGGGGTTACTGTCTCTGCAGGAGAAAATGTTTTAATGAACACGATGGATATTTGTCAGTCCAGCAGGTTTCAACCTATATTGCAGTCTTTACTTCCTCTATTTCAAATGGTAGATGACGTAGTTAAATAGAAGCTAATAAAATGCCTTAGTGGATTAAAGATACGCTTTGTACTCTTTTGTCTCGTTATTGATTTAACTGAAATACTGTCTACTAGAAAATAAACAGAATTAATGAGTCTTCAAAAAGAAAAAAACGGCATCATCTTATAAATCTCTTAAGAAAAGGTAATTTTGATGAGATTATGTTTTGTTACCTAACCAGGTTAGTAAAATGAATATATTTTTAGCTTCTCCTGATCTACACTCCTTACCGGTTGGTGGCGGTAATCTACCGAATTTATTTGTAACCAACCACCATTAAAAATCAGGAAGAAGAAGCATAATCATAATAAGAAGATGTAGAAGAAGAATGAACAGCAGATGGCGGTATAGCGCCGCTCCACGACAGAGTCCCATTACTTAAAACCAGCGAATAAGGGCTGTATTTCACATGTGGATATCTTGCTCCGAACACAACGTTTAGCTTGATTTTTAAACAGCAGGTTAAGAAATAAAACCAGGTGGAGTATGGCTTCCAGCTGCCGGAGACCCGAACACACAGGTCCACCAGATGTGGTTAGTTTGACGGCTTTGTTGGGTTGGGTTTGGTGGTTGTTTACCTCATATTTAACTAACTAGTCATGTTAACGTCTCACATGTCAGTGTTTTTGTAGCTTTGTTCTGTTTGATAAATAGTTTCAGCTGGAACCTGCTGACATGTGATTTACTGAGCTGGGTTTTGTTATTGTCTGATCTCCTCCCATCTCTGCAGTTCTACAATGAAGAAGAAGCAAGGAAATATTCCCAGAAGTAAGTCTGCATCTTTTATTGACTTTTAGTGACTATTATTTGTAGAGTTTAGTGCTTTTATGATACTTTCTTGACTTAAACTCTGAATTTCTGGTCAATAATGTCTTTCTTTAACTGGCTTGTTTTTGTTGTTGTCTATTTTTGTCTTTTTTGTCGTTCTCGTTTAAGATTTGGTTCCCCTTTAGTGCCAGCTCTGATTGATTGACTGATTAAAACTTTCAATTTAGTTAAGATTTTTTTTGTGTCTGCTGATTTTAGTATTTTTTTTGTTGTTTTATTTTTATTTATTTTTTTGCTTGTTTTCATTAATTATTTCATTTTTTAATGTTTCATCATAGGTTTTTAGTAATGACTATAGTACTTTTTTCTTGTGTGTGTGTTTCTTTTAAATTATTTTTTTTGGGTTATTTGGTTTTTTTAATGCCCAGATCATTGATCGAGTTCATGTGCCAGGGAGCTTAGATTTAATGTTGTAGTTGTAATAATTTATTGACGAATTTGCAAGTTATTGCTTTGTTGTGGTTGTTGTTGTTGTTGTTTTTTTTTCCCTGTGTTTGTGGTTGGGTTTATGTATGTGTTTTGTTTTTTATTGGCTTTGCCAGATCATTGAAAGCTTTTCATACGCCGGCTATGACGGATGGATTTATTGACTGATTTCAGTGTGCCCCTCTAGTTCGTATTTATTGCTGATTTAATTTTTTTCTTTTGGATTTACCTTTTGATTGAAGATTATCTTGGTTCTGAAAGTTAGAGACACATAGAGCATTATAGTCATGAATATTCAGTGGTATTATTTAAGCTGCAAATATGACTCGCTAAGAGTTTTTATCGTTTTATTGGTTCAGAGAAAAAAAGCTCAGATCAAAACACTAATTCAGGTTACAACTTAGACACGATATTTGTCCTCTTAGTATGAGAATAGCAGTGTTTTACATATTTTTTTATTTGGTACATTTTATCTGTTAATTGGAGCTTTATTTTGAATGTTTCTGTCAATAAGAGATTGTTTCCTTATGTAAAAACATTTAGACCCACTAAAGTCTGGCTGTACTTCCTGATCCACAGCTCTCGGATGATTGAGATCCAGACTCAGATGTCAGAGAGAGCAGTGGAGCTTCTAAACCTGCCAGAGGGACAGGCCTGCTACCTCTTAGACGTTGGGTGAGTAAGCTACACTGACTGTGACAGAAGCAGAGTTGGGCTGTTTGTAATATATTAAATGTTAATCTGATAAATTATAAGACCCAGAGTGGAAATCTGAGGTTCTGAGTTCTGTTCTGCCACCCAGGTGTGGATCTGGTCTCAGTGGAGACTACCTCACAGAGGAGGGACACCATTGGGTCGGAGTTGACATCAGCACCGCGATGCTGGGTTTGTTTCACACACTTTAACTTCAATATTATTTAATTAATAAATATAAAGAATAGCTAAAACCGGATGATAGAATTTTTAAACAAGTTTCTAAAGGGAAACAAAAATGTAACTTTTTAGATTCCTTTTAATCTATATTTAGTTAGCAAATGTATAAATATGCTGGGTGTATTCACTGTTCAGAGCTGTTGTAATTAGAAAATGTAAGGAAACCTGGATTTTAATGCAGTATGAAGTAATAATTTTTAAACAAACAGTTCTGATAGAGGTTTATTGCTGTTTAACCATAACTTTTAATTTATTGAGAGCTCAGGAGTATAACTGCCGCAGTTAGGGGTCTGTTTCTGTTTCTGCTAAATATCACATTTTAGCTACTCAATAGGATGTGATTACTGTTGCCAGAGTCTCCTTAAAGATGCACATTATCATGTATGGCAGATGAGTTTCGACACTGTAGTGAGTTAAAAATAGGTGCTGGGATTTTGCTGATGAAACAATCGTTGATGTCCAGCCATCTGTTCATCCATCTTTTGATCAATTTTTCCCACTCTTAGCTGTGGGTAAACCATGCACCTCCTGCCTGGGTCAATGAGCTACAATGGGCACATGTGCAGCCCGGGTCAGCAGAGGCACAGGACTCTCAGTCTGTCCGTCTAGTTATTCACCCTTCTGTTGATCCCGTTGTCCATCCGTTCATCCATCCATGCGTTTGTCCCACCTTCTGTGGATCAGTTTGTGTATTCATCTGTATGTTTGTGCATCATCCATCTGGTGTTTCTTGCTTGTTTTGATTTTAAAATCTGAAAACAAGTTGGAATCCTGACCTTTTATAAACTAGTATAAGTACTATGATTACTAATGTTGATGTGTTAAATAATGTGTTTAGTTCAAAATACTTTGATTCTTTATGGTCACTGAAAAAAAAACCCAGCAGACCTGGTTTATGAGGAAAACAAGAATGACTTATAGCAAAACAGTGACCCAGTTTAGGACTCTTTGCATAGTTTAGCTGCATTTGTCATGCTTAATAAATTTAATCCAATTCTAAGATCCATAACTAGTCAACAGCTCTTAGATAGCAAGGGCAAAACCAAACATTTTAAGCCTGATGTTCAGAGTAGTTTCATTCATTAGGCATTATGTCACAAATTGAAGTGGATTAACGTTTGGTAAACTGTGAACAGATGTTGCTCTGGACAGAGAGGTAGAAGGAGACCTCCTGCTGGGGGACATGGGTCAGGGGATGCCTTACCGACCCGGCACCTTCGACGGCTGCATCAGGTTAACGAGATTGCAGCTCATTCAACACATTTGAAGGTTTTGAACGGAGTTCTGAATGAGGTTGATGAATTCAACTTGTGCTGTTTTATTTTTGTCAGTATCTCTGCACTGCAGTGGCTGTGTAATGCTGACAAACGGTCACACAGTCCACCAAAGAGACTCTACACTTTCTTCAGTACTCTCTACTCATCTTTGGTAACATTTCATTATCGTTAAGCTGAACATTCAGACATCACACTCTTAAACTGATAAACTGTAATTTGAATGAATTTGTTCTTTTAGGCCAGAGGCTGTCGTGCAGTTTTTCAGCTTTATCCTGAAAACTCAGAACAGGTAGGAATCATGGTCTTCTTTTTACCATAGGATGCTTTTATCTGGAGTCTCACATTATGTTCTTGTGCCTTTTACTCACTGGTGATCTTCCTCCTGTTTTTTTTTCTTTTTTTAAAGCTTGAGCTCATTACCT
Organism: Crenichthys baileyi; assembly: GCA_036173005.1. NCBI lineage: Eukaryota > Metazoa > Chordata > Actinopteri > Cyprinodontiformes > Goodeidae > Crenichthys > Crenichthys baileyi. Next base: position 93,857 of record JAHHUM010001479.1, read on the forward strand.
CCCAGGCCATGAGGGCAGGTTTCACCGGAGGCATGGTGGTGGATTACCCCAACAGCAGCAAGGCTAAAAAGTCAGTTTGCTCAGACATGTTCAGCCACCTCCATATGCTGTTGATACTTTCTGTGAAATTAGTAGTGGTGTGCCAATAAAGTTAAACTAGAAAAGGATGGCAGTCATTTTGATTTAACGGTCATTTAAGCTGCAGGATAACTGACTGCACATTAAAACAGATTGCTTGATCTCACCCACATATTTACCTCCAGGTTCTTCTTGTGTCTGTTCGCTGGTGGGACAGGAGTTCTTCCCAAAGTAAGGAACATATAAGTTAGCTGTGATTTATTTCTTTTTTTAATTACTTACTTTCTGTTTTAGTAATTTGGATGTTTTTTTTATTCTGATTATTTCAGGGTTTGGGATCAGAAACGTCAGACCGGACTGTAGCGAACCAGGTTCACTATTCAGAACAAAGGTAAACATGGTCCAAGCAAAAATTAGACTCTGTGTTCCCAGAGTCCTCTACACATGTTGACGCCTATTGCAGCCGCATAATGTCACACAGTAAAAAAACATTTGAGTACAGTTGTTCAGTTTGAGAAAAAAAAATCCCACACTTAGAAATAATCGTACTTTTGTTGTAGAAAATAATCGGAGCCACACTTGTTGGCACTTCTAACAGTAACTGAAACATTTTTAATTTATACTTTACTTTGTAAAGTTGATGACAGTGGGGGTGCACCATTTGTCTGCCAGTGAATCAGTGCACTGTGTGGGCGAGGTGTGCCCCATACACCAGACGGCCCAATTAAATCCCCTGGCCAGAGCAGCAGCACCCACTGCAACCATGTAAGTGAATAGAAACGAGGGTTTTTGGGGTCCATAGATAAAAATATTGTCTTAACTAATAAAGTCAATAAATTGACAGAACATGATGATTTCCAGGCTGCGTATGTTATTATTTAACATTTCATCAGTACAAATTTACCTTGACAATGGTTTATGATGGTATAAACCCGCTCTGATAGGTCACCTTTGACCTCACTCCACCAATTTAAAAGGTAAACTCCTCCCACATCATCAATTCTTCCCTGCTGATCCTCCGGCTAATGTTGATTAATTCACCCAGAGTAGAGAAAGCTGTGCCAAGCAATCCATGACTTTCTGTAGTAATTTCATTTTCCAGGGTCCACACTTTCCCAAATAAAAAGTCTTGGTCCAGGGGGAAGACTTTCAGATTATCCCGGGATTCTTGAAGGGGCGGGTTTATGTGCTGAGCAACAATGATTGGTGGACGCTTTCTTGCAGTGTTCTGACTTCCTCTTACTCGACAAAGACCTGCATGATGTTGTTGTTGTTTTTGTTTTAAAGACGTTGTCTTCGGCGATCCTCTGCCTTCAATCTCTTGCAGATTGCTGAGTTTCAATTACAATGTTGTATAACAGCACAATCAAAAAAGCCAGTTGTTGTGTTTTTATTACCACCACCTGCTGGACAGGAATTGTAGTGCAGTTTTCTTTATAACTTCCCCATGCACCAATAAACTGGTTTAAATTCATTTTCAATTCAATTCACTTTTATTTATATAGAGCCAATTCACAACACATGCCATCTCAAGGCACTTCACAAAGTCAGTTCAATTGAATCAGAGATTTCAAGTCAGGTGCATACATTCCAATTAGTCCTAACCATTGAACAGTGCAGTCAGAGTTAGTTATTTATTCAAATTGGATAAAAAGTTTTTCTGTCTAAGGAAACCCAGCAGATTGCATCCAGTCAGTGACTTGCAGCATTCACTCCTCCCGGATGAGAATGTAGAGACAGTGGAAAGTCACTGGCGTTGACTTTGCAGCAATCCCTCATACTGAGCATGCATGTAGAGACAGTGGAGAGGAAAAACTCACTTTAAACAGGAAGAAACCTCCAGCAGAACCAGGCTCAGTGTGAGCGGCCATCTGCCACGGCCGACCGGAGATTTGAGACAACCGTGGAAACAGAAAGCACACAAATTATCCTGGATTCTTTGAAACTCGGTAAAAAAAAATCCCCGGTATTTAAATCCCGGGAATTTTGTTGAAAAGGGGCTACTATCAAAAAAATCAGTTGGGCTTCTCACAGTATACTTAAAATTGGATCTTTTGTCAGAATAAGGATCATAAACATATAGGCAAATCAACAGAGAAATAGTTCACAACCCATAAGATGAGTTTCTGCTATGGCCATCTCAGTTCACAGAGCTAAACCCTATAGAAAAACCTGTGTGCTGAGCTGAAGAGAAGAGACTATAGGAGGACCCATTCTGGACCATCTAGAGAAATCGATTCCTCTCCGTCTGCTCCAAGTGCTAATGGCAAATAAGGGGTAATACAAAGAACGAGCTGTTTAGGGGGAGTGGGTGGAGTAATTGTCACACACATTATTTTATTTAAGAAATTACTTTTCTATTGTGGCATCATTTTCACCACTAAATAAATGTACTCAAATTAATGATTAGATTTTAAAAAATCATCACCGTAAGGTTTTGGTCCAGCAGTAAAATAGATTTATTTTTAAGCCCCATTTTTATCAGTGGCACTAATGAGTGTTGGGGACTCTGTATATGTTTGGGCTTATTTCAGTCACTATTGTTAGTATATTTTATTGTGAAGTTGCTGCCTGAGCTCCTCTGGACATGCCGTAAAAATAGCTTTAATACACTTTCTATTTTTATTGATGCTTGAAACCTACAGTAAGAATACTTGCCATCATTTATTTAAAAAAACATTCAACTTGTATTTATTTTGAGGATTTTGCTATTAACCTTAAGCTTGCTTGCTTTATAAATTTTTGTCTTTTAGAAACAAAAAGATTAAAACTAGTTATCATCTAATGATTCTGTCATAAAGCCCATTGCTATTAGTCACTTTTCATTTTGGAGGGCTTTGAAAGCAAGTTACGATTAAGTTATCAAACGGGTCTCGGCGTCAATCAGTGCAGGTTGAGTCATACTTGTCTTGTTGAAGCCAAAAGACCCAAAGAAACTCAGAAAGGGTTGTTGTCCTGCCTGACCTAAAACTCTGTCAGGCTGCTTTTCCTCCCTTTCACATTCAGATGTTTGAGATCTTTTCAGTCAGATGCTTGGGTGTGAATGTCCTTTGTTGAAGACGTTGTTTGTGTATATTAATGGGCTTTTTTCGTCTTTGTGAAGATGTCGGTTTAATAACATGAAAGGAAAGTCGGCAAAGAAGGGGAGAGACTGGATAATGGAGAAAAAGGAGAGAAGACGACGACAAGGAAAGTATGTGATTAATGAACGTATTTTATTCTAAAACAGGATGAATATTTTGTTTGCTTCAGCGCCAGCATTTTAATGCACTTCACTTTGACTGAAATCCGTCTCTGATTGGCTGACGCCCTTTCTCCCTCTTGACTACTATTTCCTGCAGGGAGGTTCGACCTGACACGAAATACACTGGACGTCAGCGGAGACCTCACTTCTAGCTGTGACTCATGCAGCTGCGCCTTCATTAGCGCCCATCTGAACCCAACACACACACACAATCACCCCTGGAGCAGTGGCGTGATTGGACTTTTCAGGTCTTTAATTCAAGTGGACAAGACGCAAGCAAGAAATTACAGCAAATCGCCTTTTATATTTGGTCAAGTGTTTTTGGTTTGTCACAAGCTGTGAGGAGCTGCAGTTCATGACTGATTATGTGCTGCTACAAAAAAAACAGAGCAGAGGCAATGTTATACTATTAAAACAGCTTTTAATGAAGATTGTCTTTATTTTCTCATCTGTTTTGTGCATTTTCCACATTTTTCTCAAAGGAAACTTAAGTAAATGCTTTAAATTTCTTCTTTAGGAAATGGATAATGCTTGGATATATGCATTAGCAAATAATACACCATTTTAAGTAAACCCCCTCATTGATATAGGTTTATATTAACAAAGTTGTGTGAGAGAAGTCCTGTTTTTAGAAAGAATTTTTCTTAAGTAGGAAATAGTTCTTACTACTGCAGAACCCTAATGTGTAACTTTTTTCCGGACCTTACATTATTATTACTCTATATCAATATAGTTGTTAAAATGGGATATAATTTTTTTTATTTTAGCATCTTACATGAAGATCCATTAAACACTGGTTTGTTGAGGAGAAATTAACAAAGAAGTGGTACAGTACATAGGTGTACCTCAGTTACCTGTTCTCTAATTCAATTAGGTGAAACTCATAGATTCATTACTCAGATTAATATGCTTCAAGTGTCTATTTCTGTTAGTTTTCATGATAATGGCTTAAAGTTAATGAGAGCACTAAAATTCAGTTTTAGCAAAAAATTTAAATATTACATAAGGCCAAACACAAAACAATTTTAATACGTACTGAACAGTATATGCACTTAAACGTGTAAGAAAGTGATCTGGTCAGATAAGACCAAAATATAACATTTTGGCCTACATACAAAATGTTATATTTTGGCAGAAGCTCTCTTTGTAGCAGGACCGCAACCCTATAATTACATCCAGAGCTACAATGGACTGTTTAAAATAAAAGAAAATACATGTGTTAGAATGGCCCAGTCAAAGTCCAGACCTAAGTCAAAAGGAAAATCTGTGGCGAGACTTAAGCTGATGTTCACAGGTGCTCTCCATCCAATCTGATAAGCTAATTTGCAAAGAAGAGCTGACTAAAATGTGTCTCCAGTTGTTTAAAGCTAATGATGTGATTGCAGTGCAAGGTCCTTCTACAAAGTATTAACATCGGGGATCTGAATGCAAATTCCTTAACACATAGATTTTTATTTGTAAACCATTTTCAAAACCTTTTCCTTCCACTTCACAAATAAACAGTACTTTGTGTTGCACAGTGGTCAGAGGGATTTTAAGCCATTCTTCTTGCAGGATATGGCCAGGTCACTACGTGATACTGGTGGAGGAAAACGTTTCCTGACTGGCTCCTCCAAAACACCCCAAAGTGGCTCAATAATATTTAGATCTGGTGACTGTGCAGGCCATGGGAGATGTTCAACTTCTCTTTCATGTTCATCAAACCAATCTTTCACCAGTCTTGCTGTGTTTATTGGTGCATTGTCATCCTGATACACGGCACCGCCTTCAGGATACAATGTTTGAACCATTGGATGCACGTGGTCCTCAAGAATGGTTCGGTAGTCCTTGGCAGTGACGCGCCCATCTAGCACAGGTATTGGGCCAAGGGAATGCCATGATATGGCAGCCCAAACCATCACTGATCCACCCCCATGCTTCACTCTGGGCATGCAACAGTCTGGGTGGTACGCTTCTTTGGGGCTTCTCCACACCATAACTCTCCCGGATGTGGGGAAAACAGTAAAGGTGGACGCATCAGAGAACAATACATGTTTCACATTGTCCACAGCCCAAGATTTGTGCTCCTTGCACCATTGAAACCAACGTTTGGCATTGGCATGAGTGACCAAAGGTTTGGCTATAGCAGCCCGGCCGTGTATATTGACCCTGTGGAGCTCCCGACGGACAGTTCTGGTGGAAACAGGAGAGTTGAGGTGCACATTTAATTCTGCCGTGATTTCAGCACCTGTGGTTTTATGTTTTTTGGATACAATCTGGGTTAGCACCCGAACATCCCTTTCAGACAGCTTCCTCTTGCGTCCACAGTTAATCCTGTTGGATGTGGTTCGTCCTTCTTGGTGGTATGCTGACATTACCCTGGATACCGTGGCTCTTGATACATCACAAAGACTTGCTGTCTTGGTCACAGATGCGTCAGCAAGACGTGCACCAACAATTTGTCCTCTTTTGAACTCTGGTATGTCACCCATAATGTTGTGTGCATTTCAATATTTTGAGCAAAACTGTGCTCTTACCCTGCTAATTGAACCTTCACACTCTGCTCTTACTGGTGCAATGTGCAATCAATGGAGACTGGCTACCAGGCTGGTCCAATTTAGCCATGAAACCTCGCACACTAAAATGACAGGTGTTTCAGTTTCATTGTCCAACCCCTGTAGATCTCTGCCTCTCTCTCTCTATATACTGTGTGTTAAATGTTTGCCTCACCTCTGACCGAAAGAGGTCACTGTTGCTCACTGGAAACCCCCTATGCGTTATCCTTTAACCTGCTCAATCGATGACCTAAACAAACACCAATTCCCGGCTCAGTTCAGCAAACATGCCGTGTTGGTTATTTTTCTTTTAACTTGTTACAGATCCTGTTGGAGAAAAATTAACTGAAAAAAGACGAATAGTTTTCTTTTTTTGGATTGAAGGAGGAGTTGTAGGTGTGTATCTAATAGGTAATCGGCGAAAGGCCTTCCTTGCCTCACCTTTAAACACAAAAGTAGTCTGTGTTTGTAAAGAGAAAAGGGGGTTTAGAGCCTCTCCCCTCCGCCAGACGCGCCTCCTCGCCCGCCTCGCATCATCCAGTCGGTCTCCGCCCCACCGCTCCATCATCAGCTCACATCCAGAGAAAAGAAAAAGAAACGACGGGAGCAGGAGGAATCACGTCGGTGGAAATAAGGAACCATGAAGGACCGCATCCAGGAACTTAGACATGTGAGTTTCAGCTTGATTTTTATGTTTTTGTTTGGTTTTGGTTATTTTACTAACAGCCCACATCTCCACCTGTTCAGCCAGAACAGAAGCGGTTTGAGTCGGGAGCGCTGTCAGAGAGCGCGGCCAGAGCAACAGTTGTTTGTCTGGGGGTCTGATGGAGGCTTTCATTTGGTGTTTTATCAGGAAATCATCGCATATTGGGTCCAGAGGTTACTATGGGCGCAAATCTGGATAAAAAAACAACCATTAGTGATTTTATGTGGTCAAGCGAACTGAAACATTTTATCATGAAAATGTATCCGCACTTTAAATCGATCGGTTATTCATGCAGTTTAAAGGCGAAATTTATCAGGACTAAACAGGAAGTTCACAGATAAACCGGTTCTCTTTGGTGCACTAACTCTCAATATTGATCTATATTTATTATTTTAAGTTGAATGAAGAGCTGTATGCCTTCGTGCAATTGTGTTTGATAAATTAATATGTAATAGAGAAAGCTTTGAATTTAGGTTGATTATATTGAATTATGTGAATTAGTCCGTTTGTGGCCTTTTATTCTAATTGATTAGCTGTGATGTTGGAAGTGAGAGTGGTCCATTTCGTCCATTTCACCAGTTAAATGTCCACTGGTTTACAGGACGGGATCCAGCAATGGTTTACTAGGGCTGCTGTTAGGGGGCCAAGGTTTTAGGGTTTCTTTAAGTTTAACCATATATGTACCTTTTGGGAAAACCTTTAAAATATCTATTATCTAATGATATTTTAAAGTTTTCCCAAGAAGTACAAAGTCAAAATAAGAATCCCTTAACATTCATCCTAATATTATTTTTCAAATGGTGCTATTTACTTGAAATTCACTCCAGATGTCAGTACCAGCCCAAGTAATTTGTTCATAAAAAAATAAAGAAATGATTCATCCTCCCTTTAGCATATTCACGGTCTGATTTGGGTTTAGGAGATACAGTTTTTCCATTAAAACAATCAGTAATTTACTCAACCGCAATGACCTCTGGGCAACCTCACTGCACAATGCTCCACTGCTGAAGGAAAATGTTGGTTGAAGCATGTTTAAAGTTTGCTGCAGAACATTTGGGCAAGTCAATAAAATACTAGAAATGAAAATGGAATGGAACTGCACATTACTTCAAACCAACAGTGAAGTTTTTAGGTGGGGACCTTATGGTGTCAGGGTGTTTTTTTAGCATATGGTACTGACTTCATGTAATTCAAGGAAGAAGGAATGGATTATTGAAAAGAATCTCAAGACACATAGCAAGGGAAATTCTGAACTGTTTACAGAGAAAGAAAGTAAAGCAATTGAAAATCTATGCAAAGGGCAGATGATCAGAGTAAGTAGAAGAGGCCCGTAGAACCTTCAGGATTTGATAAGATTTTGTTGGGAAAATAGTTAAAATCAGATCTGAGCAATGCATGCAGCCAGTTTCTCTGGAAAGAAGACCTCTTAAAGCTTTCATTACCAAGCAGGCTTTTCTACTAAGTAGTAAATATATTTCAGTAAGCCTCTTCAATACTTAATTAACTAAACAATTCCACTTTATTACTCATAACTTAATTTTTTGATTAATTTGTCTCTCCATGTTGGATACGTTGGGATTGTTACCCACACCTTATGTGAATTTCATGTCAATAACCATATTGGAAATATATTTACTGAGAAAAACTTTTCCCTGTTGTATCACTGTAGGATGCTTTAATTTATTGGATTCATGATGTTCCTGTAGAAAATCGATCTCCTCTAACCTGAATCCCAAGCCTATCAGATGTTTCAACAGCAAGCTTTTAGTGCATGCTCTAAATCTTTGTTTTTTTACTATAGTACAGTGAAGGCAAGTGTACACAATAATTGTATACAGTCACATGTTTAAATGTAAATATAGAATATCTCATGAAACCAATTGTGGGAACAAAAGCAGAGAAAAATATGAACCCAATAGTAATGTCGGATGTGGGGGGTTTCAGGTCATTGCAATCACAAGATTACTAATTCTTGTTTTAATTTTTTTCTTCTCCGTGCGGATAAATGATACCACAACTACCCATCCCTACCTCAAATATGGTGGATTTTACTTACCTCCAATTTTACTGAAATCATTCTGGTTTCAAATCAGTTATGATCACTGATAGTGAAATGAAAAGCACGTCAGGTAAATGAATAAGGGTTAATAATGTGTTAGACGCAGGAAAAATTGGCAAGCATGAGGATTTGAGGGAGTTTGAAAAGAGCCAAGTTGTGATTGCTAGCTGACTGGTTCAGAGCATCTCCCAAACTATAGCTTTTGTGGGTTCTTCCCAGTCTGCTGTGGTCCCAGCCACAGACAAGCTAATGCAGCTCAAATTGCTAAAGAGACAAGGGTTGATGGATAACAGTTTATTTTACATCACGTGGATGACTGGGTATGCTTGATGATTACCTGGGGAACCCATTACACTGGCATAGGCAGTGTGGTGTTTTGAGTAAGGTTCAGATCGGAAACCTTGGGTTCATGTTAAAGTTACATTGACAAACACTACCCACCTAAATCATTGTGGCAGACCATATACGTAATTCTATCGAAACAATATTCCCCTACAGGGTAATGTGGCCTGCTACAAAGCAAAACTTTTTCAGGAAGGGTTACAGGAGCATAACGAGTTTGAAATGTTGACGGCCTCCAGATTTCCCCAGGCTCAGTCCAATCAAGCATTTGTAGGATGTGCTAGATGTACAGGTTCAATCCATGGATGGCATTATTAATCTCTCATTATATCACCAAAGGTACTTGCTAATTACTGTGTTGATCTACAAAACTGCATTAACATAGCCAGTGACTAATCTATGATCGCCTCCATGCCACGCCACATTGATGCAGTTTATTCATGCAAAAGGAGCCCCAAACAAGTATTTAGCACATAGAAATGAACATACTCTTCAGATGCCTGACATTTCTGTTAAATATAATTTTTTTTATTGATCTTATGTAATATTTTAATTTTCTGAGACACTGAATTTGGGGTTTCCATTATCTGTAAGCCATAATAATCAAAATTACAAGAAATAAATACTTGAAATATTTCACTCAATATGTAATGAATCAATATAATATATGAAATTTACTTTCTTAAATAGGTGAAAAAAAATATAGAACCTTTTCACAATATTCAAATTTTCTTTAGATATACCTGTATGTGGAGCAAATGAAACTACACTCGAAGTCCAAATGGTCATGAATGGCTCTCCATTCTCTACTGCATTGCATTACTGTTATCAAACAGTGGTTGGGCCAGAATTTTTTTGTTTTTAGACGAACAACAAACTGAATGTGTTTTATTTGGCCGCTACGCCACTACAGGTGTCAGTGCTTTGACTTTTAATCTGAAGAACAGCGTTAAAAACGTAGAGGTAATATTTAATTAAAAAATCAAATTGACTCTGTGGGCAGGACCAGCTGTGTCTTTTGGCTAAGGTAAAGCCTTTTTTAAATTGTCCCAACCTGGACAAGGCCATTCATGCTTTTATTTGCACCAGACTTGACTAATGTAATTGTCTCTATATAGGTGTCCCACAGTCGAGCCTAAACCACCTTCAGCTTGTCCAGAATGCAGCCGCCCATCTGCAACACCTCCCAAAGTGCAACACCTCCCGTGTTTTATATTCTTTACACTGGTTTCTTGTTTGTTTTAGAATTGATTTTAAACTTTAAACTCTTAAACCTCGTACATCCTTATTTATCTGAACTTTTACGTTTTTTAGGCAGGTCTTTGAGGCCATGTAGTCAGCTTCTATTGGATGTTCCAAGGACTTAGATTAAACACAGGGTTTACCGAGCCTTTTTGGTGGTGGCCCCCATGCTATGAAACCTGTTTCCTGTGGATCTTCGTGCTATCACAGAACCGACCTTTTTAAAAGAAAATTGTTCACAAAGGCTATTAATATTCCTTAACACATTTCTTTTTAAGTGAAATATTTTGTTTATTTCGTGATCTTTTTGAATGTTTTTATGTTTTCACTGTTGTGTGCTTTGTTCTTCTTATTTGGATGTCTTAAAGCACTTTATAAATTAATACATTAAATGAAAAAGACTACCAATTTGAAAGCTTAAATGACTTAAATGACAGGTGACAAAATTGTTAGTAAAGCTAAACTACATTTCAGTCATTTTGACCAAAAGACTGACACAACTAAATTGAATGTGCTGTTAAAATTAACAGGAGCCAGGTAGCACAGCACACCTTCACTGATCCAGAAGAGTGCATGCCTCAATGGGACAGGGCTGTTTTGGCAGCAAAAATGGGATCAGTACATTTAAGGTGCCCTATGTGTGTTGTTGAAGTGGCCATTGTCAAATCAGCGTAATGTTTAGTGGAGGGCAGGGAAAATGGGGGAAACTGTTTCAGTGAATTGGCCTCAAGGGAAGCAGCCTAGCCTTACCAAATGTGCATGTGTTTCAAGGCAGGCGTGTCTTTCTCATCATGCCACGTTCCTCCTGCTCGTCTTCCTCTTTGATACCGCTGCTGTTCAACTGAGGGAGACAGAGAATTAGACAAAATCGTCCTCAGTGCGAAAGAAGCTCAGCCAATATTGAGGCGTGTGGTCTGGGGGGTCGACAGCAATGACATACCAGCTGCTGATCCCATTTGTTTTCATCATTTTTGATCATATCGCTCATGCCTGCGAGATTGCGGCTGAAACGGCTGCAGACAGACCTATTTTAAACGATTCAGACCAAATGGATTTGAAACAAATTGCAAATCACAGACAGTTATTTCCCAGCAGCACTAGATTAATATAGTTTTCCATATAAAGCTTTAACTTGAAGCTCGGCTTGATCTCTGTGGACATGTTGGACAGCACAGCAGAATATTGGTGAATTTATGATTACATAACAATACAAACCAGTCCTGAACAAGGACAAAACATGAAACATTCTTGAAAATGGTCTCTGTGATTAATCTATTACTATTTGGCTGAAGAGATGCTAAATAATTCTTATATGCTTAAACATATCTTTATACTTTATTTTTCACAAGCTTTCCCATTTTGGCTTCATCTTTGCTTAATGAAGAAGGACAACATGGTACAATCTGTGTGTTTTACTTTTGAGGTTAGGTATAAATAATTTTAAGACATGATCAGTTATGCGTTTGTTAGAATTACCAGAGGGTGTACTTTCTTTTTTACCATGACCGTAGCTTTCAATGGCTGTCATCATGGACTATAAATTTCCTGTTTGCTTGATATAGTTTAGGATGGTCTTGAATGAGATTTGGAAGTCTCCAAAGTCCCTTGAAGAATTTCACTTATCCCCATCTTAATAAAGTGGACATACAAGTGGCGCTTCGTTTTATGCTTCTCAATAAAGCATCACCACACAGCTGGTGGGAGAAGCTGTGGTGACAGACTGAGTTTCATGCCTAAAGGAATCAACACAACGCAGGCAATACTGCCACAAAAATAATTGTGGAAGTGTAGAAGGACCACTAAACGTAGCGACAGCTCCCAATAACCTTAGTTAACTGAATTAATGTGATGTGTAGAACAATTACAAGAAACTGCAAGTTTTATAATGCAATACTATTCACATTTTCTCTGATCCCTGCAAATTTATGTCAAGATGCATTTGGATTTACAGACAGACTGAATCTTATTTCGATTGTTAGACTTAGTCTAAGAAATAGTCCTAACTCTTGTCTGCTCCTTGGGATGTTTTTTTTCACATCACAAAGGGCAGTGGTTACAAGTATAGCTCAAATGTTTTAAAGTTGGGTTCTGTCATTATGTTATTACAAGTCAGTATGTAACTTGCAGTAGTAGAAATGGTTGTATCGGTCATACCTAAACATAAGGGCATTTAGGCAAAAGCATACCCCTGTCATGTTAAAACAACTCCAGTCTTAAAATGTCATAGCAGCTCATGCAAAAATTATGATTATGGCTTACAGAAAATGAAACCTAAAATTCAGTGTCTCAGAAAAAGTTAATTGGAAACTCATGGTGTCACACCCTGATCACCTAATTATCTCAAAACAACTGTAAAGGTTTCCAGGGCCTCTAAATAGTATCTCAGTCTGGGTTCAGAAGGCTAAACAATCATTGGGAAGACTGCTGACTGGACAGATGTCCAGAAGACAGTTACTAACACCCTCCAAAAGGAGGGTAAACCACAAAAGCTCATGCTATTGATGCTGGTTGTTCAAAGAGAGCCGTATCTATGCTTATTCTATTCAATTTAATTCAGTTTAATTTATATAGCGCCAATTCACAACACATGTTGTCTCAAGGCACTTCACAAAAGTCAGGTACATACATTCCAATTAATCCTAACCACTGAACAGTGCAGTCAGAGTTAGTTATTTATTCAAATTGGATAAAAAAGTTTTTCTGTCTAAGGAAACCCAGCAGATTGCATCCAGTCAGTGACGTGTAGCATTCCCTCCTCCCGGATGAGCATGTAGAGACAGTGGACAGTCACTGGCGTTGACTTTGCAGCAATCCCTCATACTGAGCATGCATGTAGCGACAGTGGAGAGGAAAAACTCCCTTTTAACAGGAAGAAACCTCACGCAGAACCAGGCTCAGTGTGAGCGGCCATCTTGCACGACCGACTGGGGGTTTGAGAGAACAGAGCAGAGACACAAAGAAAACAAAGAAGCACTGATCCAGGAGTACTTTCTATGGGAAGGAAGAGTAAATGTTAATGGATGTAGCTCCTTTAGTCATTTCATCTAGAAAGAAAGAACAGATAAACTCTGAGCCAGTTTTCAAGGTTAGAGTCTGAAGAGAGCACATACAGTTAGTCACAGTAAAAGCTCAGCCAGTAGCCATGTCTAGGAGAGAGAAAGGGTTAAACACTGAAAGACAGGGCCATGTGGATCATCGGTAGAAGGTGAGCATTAAGTTGTTGCAAGCAGAAACTCGGACGATGCCCCTCTCCAGAAAGGTGTCACAGGTAGACAGAGTCAGGCCAGGTGTAACTTCTAGGAAGATAAAAGAGAGAGAACAAAGTACAATGATTTGGAACAGTACAAAATGGGCCCAGCAGCACACGCAGTGAATGCAGATATACTATCTAAAAATAATTTTGCATCAGATATTCACTGACTGATTCACTAAATGTAAAATCCTCTTAACACTAAAAATTTCATGTCAAACTTCAAAAGTACTTATTTTGTATTGGCCATAAGTGTTTGTTTCATTTTAATTTTATAGCAAAGAGGGCCAGGAAGAGAAAAGAGAGAGAACAAAGTTAAAAACTGAAGTAACAGCAAATAATGCAAAACTGGAGAGTAGTGTGAGAATGTAGCGAAGAGGGTGAAAGTGGTCATTATGTCCTCCAGCAGCCTAAGCCTATAGCAGCATAAACTACACGAAAGTTTCAGTTCAGATTATTTAGTTAAACAGCGCTTATTTTCAACAATGTCGTCTCAAGGCACCCCACAAAGGGTCCCACTGATGGTCATTGTTATACTAAAAAACCACAAGTATTGGGATACCTCTCTCTGTCAGACTGATTATAACCATTGGAAAAGAGAAGGGGGTCATACAGGTAGCAAAAATGGAGGGTGTGTTTGCACCTCAACCAAAATGAGCCGGTTTAGGCTAAACCTACCCCCCTTTTACTCTATACAACAGGGGGGGAAGAAGGGGCTCCCGCCCTGAAAAGCTAAGCCACTCTAACTATAAGCTTTATCAAAAAGGAAATTTTTAAGCCTAGCCTTAAAAGTAGACAGGGTGTCCGCCTCACGGACAAAAAACCGGGGAGCTGGTTCCACAGGAGAGGAGCCTGATAACTAAAGGATCTGCCCCCATTCTACTTTTAGAGACTCTAGGGAACCACCAAACCTGCAGTCTGAGAACGCAGTGCCCTGGTTAGGAAAACATATGGAAAAATCAGATCTCTGGGTATGATGGAGCTAGATCATTAAGGGCTTTATATGTGAGGAGGGATTTTTAAATTCTATTCTGGAAATTTAACAGGGACCAATGAAGGGAAGCTAAAATAGGAGAAAAATGATCTCTCTTTTTAAATTTTCATCAGAACTCTTGCTGCAGCATTTTGAATCAGCTGAAAGCTTTTTTAACTGCATTTGTGGACATCCTGATAGTAAAGAATTACAATAGTCCAGCCTTGAAGTAACAAATGCATGGACTAGTTTTTCAGCGTCACTCCTGGATAGGATATTTCTAATTTTTTGGCAATGTTCCGGAGATGAAAAAAGGGGAAACCTAGAAACCCTTTTTTAATATGGGATTTAAATGACATGTCCTGGTTTAAAAAAAAAAAATAACACCAGGTTTTTTACTTTATTACCGGAGGTCAATTTTAATGCCAACCCCGGGTTTAAGTGATTGACTAAGCATTTTTTTTTTAAAGCCCCCGGTCAAAAAGACGACAACTTCTGTCTTTTCTGAATTTAGAAGCAGAAAATTTAAATCATCCAAGTTTTTATGTCTTCAAGACATGCTTGTAGTCTATCTAAGGGTTGGGTTCATCAGGATTTATGGATAAGTAAAGCTTGGTATCATCAGCGTAAAAGTGAAAATTTTTTCTATGCTGCCTGTTTAATTTGACCTATTGGAAGCATATATATAGTAAAAAAATTTGGGCCCCACGTACTGAACCCTGTGGTACTCCACAATTAACCCTGGAGTTCTAAGATGATTTATCATTTACATGAACAAAACTGGAAAATCTGTCAGACATATAAGATTTAAACCAGCCTAGCGCTTTTCCCCCTGATCCCTACAGCATATTCCAGCCTTTTTTTAAGAAATATTATGGTCGAGTGTATCAAAAGTGCGCACTGAGATCTAACAGAACCAGTAGAGACACAAGTCCATTATCTGAGGCCATAAGAATATCATTAGTGACTTTCAGCAGAGCTGTTTCAGCGCTATGATGAGCTCTGAAATAAAGCTTATGTATAGAAAATTGAGTGGAATTAAAAAGTGAGGTAGGAAAAGGTGCACCAGTAACATGGATAACAACCCTGAGAGGATTGTCAAGAGAAAATCCATTCAGGAAGCTTCACAAGGAGTGGACTGAGGGTGCAGTCGGCGCAACAAGAACCTCTATGCACAGACCAATTCAACACATGGGCCACAAGCATCTCTCCTGGGCTTAGAAAAAGAACTGGGCTGTTGCTCAGTGGTCTAAAGAGCTCTTTTCAGATGAAAGTGAGCCTGACAGTTCTGTTTAAAATATCGTTTTTTGCCTTTAATGATGTAATAACCCCATCTCTAACCTAGCCCTCAACACTAAGCACGTCAGCTCTATTTCCATACACCAAGTCTTCTTCTTTCCTACTCTGTGTTTTCCTGTGGATGAAGATATTTCAAAGATCAATATTGCTTATGCAAAACATTTTAGAAACAGAATGGCAGTTTTTGAAAAAGAGGTACTTGCTTCTCCTGAGTTCTGTAGGCCAGTACTAGTTGTAAAGTTACCTTCACTTTTCTGGCAAATATATTAAATTAAAAGTGACACACACATAATCTGATACTCTAAATTTACCTGATAGATGAGTTTTCATAGTTGTTAGTTTCTGTGTTGGCTCTGTGATGGACTGGTGACCCTTCCAAGATCCTGTCTTTTGCAAGACTACAACCAGTCTCAGCTTCAACCCCTTGGACCCTAAACATGACAGACTATGATTGTATAGATGGATGCCCTATTTATAGTGGTTATAACTCTGATCCATGTAGGCAAACAGACTCGCTAATAATGTATCCAATTATCTCCCATGCAGCTCTGTTGACAGTGACTTGCTAACCCCCGCGTGTGAACTGGATAATAACTGGCTGATTTGGGATTTTGTTTCTGACTCTAAACAAAACTAGAGAGTACAACAATTACATTTACTTTCTAGCTCTGAAAAAGCTTAATCAAGAACAATGTTCAGCTGTTGTTTTACTTTCTTCATAATTAATTTTTTTGCCTCAGTTCAGATCCATCCAGGTCAGATCCTCCTGAGTCAGTACTCCTCTGCCAAATTAAAGATCTGTACATCTCAATGACTTGAAGTCATTTATTTTTCATTTAAAAGAAAATAATCTCCACACTGTTAGGCGGTAACACTATTCCCGCAATCTCAAGGAAATACATTACGGTCTTTGTATGCAAAACAAAGTACAGTGGTTTACAAAAGTATTTACACCCCTAAATGTTTTAATATTTAGTTACGTTACAAGCACAAACTTCAGTGTTTTGTGTCGAAACATTATTTGATAGCTCAATACAAATTGTGCATAATTGTAAAGCGGATCTGTGTGGTGTGCATTTGTATTCAGTCTCCTGAGTCTGTAGAACAACCTTTTGCTTTTATAACTGCAGGTTCTTTAGGTCCATGTCTCTACTAGCTCTGTCCATCTACAGACTGAAATCTGTAGATCTGTATATTCAGCTCTGGACACAAAAAGTTCACAATCCACAGGTCTTTCTGTTTTGCTTGTTGACTTTGTTTTGTATTTAGACAATTTTTAGGTTGCTATTATTTGGTTTTGTCACTCATGCAGGTTCACTCTTTTGTTTTGAGGTTCTTTGTTTTTTTGTGTTCAGTTTGTGTTTTTATTTGGATCATTATTTTAGTGGTAATAATTAGTCTTTAATTCAGTGGATCGTTTGATCTTGTTTAGATCCCTGTGTATTAATTTATGTGTTAAAATTCATTTTCCCTTAGCTCCTCAGTTTAGGTCATCACTCGAATCCACTGCATTAAATGAATTCTGCTCACCTGGTTCATATGTCATCAATCACTTCCCCAGAAGTTATAAATCAGTTAGTTTCCCTCACTTTTCACCAGTTCCTTTCATTTCCTGCTATGCCAGTTTGCCTGTCCTCTGTGCCTTACCTGTTGTTCTGATCAAATGGTCAGATATTTTTTACTTTCTTTTAGCAACTTTCTTCCTGCCACCTCCGGAGTTACTTTGTGTTGGTCTGTTACATAAATCCATAATAAGATGTGGTGGTAGTAAAGTGTCAATATTCGAAACTGTTTAAGCAGTGGTAATACCTTTGCAGAGCAGTGTATGCTTACTGCAAAAAGAAGTTTGAGTTTTCCAGATTCTGTTGCTCATGTGTCTCCTGTGGGCTTTTGTCGAATCACACAGCGAGCTTACTCATCCTGTGTGTCATGTTGGCAGGATACTGGGTTTTGCTCATATTTGTGTGAGGATTCAGGTTGTGCTTCAGCACTGCCCATATGCACTTAAAGCTTCGTTATGAGCTCAAAACCTGCTCAGCACTCTCCTCCCAGTAGCTCCTTTTTGTGCCTAAAGCTGCCAGCCTCAAAAACTAAAATGGTCATACAGCCCTTCACCTTCTTATCAGCTTATTCCCATTGTTCCCAGTTGGCCCAGCAGGGACAGATGGCACAGATATGATGTGTTTGTCAGATCTACAGGGAATTTTACTAATGAGGTTATTAAAGATATCACACACCACTAGGACTGTTATAAATCAGATGCAATTGTTTATTTCGTGGCGGTGAGTGATTTACTTAGGCTGGCATTATTAATGCTGTACCTGTAACAACTCTCTGTTGTCCTCATTTTATCATGACATTGTATCTTACCTGGTTGCTTTATTGACCTGCTTTTTTTCCATTTTTAACTCCTTAACAGAAACCTTCTTTTCTTTTATCCTGACAATAATAGTAAGTTTGTGTATTATTGCTCTTTGGCCTTTCCTATCAGGTGGCTTCCTGTCCTCTCCCCTTTATTTGTTATCTTCCTTTACCCTTGTTTCCATGCTACTTAGTCGTACTGTTGGTTCAAGTGGTGTACGATCTGTACATCTACAAAGATCTGTAAGTACTTGGGTCCTACACCCAAAAACACACTTTATGACACATGATCTAATTGCTTTTATTTCAAATGAATTATTTCTATTTCTACTAAAACAGATAACCTTAGTGACTGTTACAGTTATAATACTGTTATCTGAAATATGTGTTTATTGTTTTGATTGTAATGCGTAGACTGAAGCATCACTTCTTCTAAGTGAGGAAAACATTTACGAGCTTACTTCCTGCCTGCTGTTTGGCAGTGCACAGCAACAGGTAGGGAAAGGGCAGCACTACTCTATAAAGCTGGAGAAAACTCCTGGTTCATCTTGCACCTAACTGGATGGTTTAAGCTGAACTTCTCCCTGACAGGTTAAGTTTGTCCAGTAGTAGGTCTGTCCATATAGCCATTGTCTTACACTTACTCTTATCCAAGAACTGAGATGTCCCTCCGACTAGTCAGTGATCTTATTCTGGGGGACTGCAAGAGATTCCCTGGATATATTGTCCCTGCAGTAAGTTCTGGACATGCCTGGAAAACCTTCAAAGCGACGCGCCGTGGAGGTATCCTGACAAGATTCTCCAAACACCTCAGCTGACTGTTTTTGAGGCGGAGGAGCTCTGCCCAAATGGGGGAGCTCCTCCGTGTATCTGAGCCACCTTACAGAGGAGGGTAATTTCAGTGACTTTACTGTGAGCTTGGTGTGGGATGCTCTTCAGTCGTTCCTATGCTAGATGGCCTTAAGCCATTTTTAACCCTTTAGAATGGGAGACGTCGGATTCTGGTTTTGCATTTAAACCTCTATTGATCCTGCAGAGCTGCACTCCACGCCTTATTTGGTTCTGCTTGATTTTTTTGAAAGTTCACGTTGTGCAGGACATCGCAAGCTTAACGTGTGATTTATGAGTGACCCGAGGCAGCTCAGCAAGGAGGCTTATCTTGTGGGGTTTAAGGCTGAGTTTTGAAAGAATCTGTTAACTGGCCTATGCCTCAATATGAGCAGCGGTGGCGACTTCATGTGTCTTGCTTGTAAACTCCTGCGTCTGTAAAATCATGGATCTGTTGTGGAAATCATTGGCCTCACTCAGGTTGTGCTAAGACCTATTGATGTAGTCAGCAGTTGCAGTGAAATGCCTCGTCATGGTTCAGCATTATCAGAAAGGCACACTCACCAGCATCTTATTCATTAACACGTAGATGCTGCATTAATGAGCCGTGAAATGAGTGTGACAGAGCTGGCATCTCACCAGGGACTTGTCTATCTTTGCAAATGAGTTGACAGCTGCCATGATATCCAGTATCTGTTGGCTGCAAACGATTATTCCTGAACTGTTTCTGTTGGACTGTTATTATTATTCGACAATTGATTTGGGCCAGTGAGAATCCCTCTAGATGTATGACTTATGAAATTACAGTGATTGATTTTTAGGATTTGTCTGTGTTAGAGGTTCTTCCAATGCAGGGGCTAATTAAGCTCCCAATGTTATAAAACCAACAACAGTCCTGTAATCAAACATTACTCATCTGCTGTGAGAGATTGGCTTTAGGTAATCTTGGTTAAAATTGCATTTTTTAATGTGTTGACCTCCTGCTCTCATATCATCTCATAATTGATGGCAGTTGAATGGTTCTTTAGCAGAGTAGATAAAAACCCTTGTTGAAGATTAGAGCTTTAAATCATAATTATCCTCATTAGGCTCTAAGTAGGTTTTCCTGTCTGAGCATGCAGGTGAATTTGATGAATT
Source organism: Crenichthys baileyi (assembly GCA_036173005.1). NCBI lineage: Eukaryota > Metazoa > Chordata > Actinopteri > Cyprinodontiformes > Goodeidae > Crenichthys > Crenichthys baileyi. The sequence goes on from JAHHUM010001479.1 coordinate 113,910, forward strand.
AAAGTCTGAATGTTTCTTGTTGGATTTTGGGCAGGTGTTCCTTAGTGGGAAGAACTGCAACAGAAACATCTGGAATCAATGAACACACGCTTTCTCAGGGAAAAGCTTCACTTAGCAGGACAGCATGGTTTGAAACAATTCCCAGTGTGACTTGCTTTAGAAAAAAACATTAGTCTCAATTTAGATGCAAATTTTGTCATAAATTATCAGTGAAAAACTATTTGGGGTGCGCCAAATTTAAGCAGTTGTTTCCCCTGCAACATTATGATAAAATGAGTATTACCTCTTTTATAGAAAGATGTCATGCAGAAATGTACAAGATGATTTAATTTATTTTATTTAACAGAAAAACAACAATTATTTGTATTGCAGCTGAAACTATTTAAGGTATTGATTACATTGACTTGTGGAAGAAAACTTGCAACAGCCACTGCTTCAAACATACTTCCCTGTTATATCTGACCTGGAAACAAACAAAAAAATCTAATTTGTTTTTTACAAATCCTGCTTATCCTTTCTCAATCAATTCAGTAAAGATAACTATACAGTAAAAGACAGGTGGCAAAATACTATGCATGTTCTGCTGACAGCTCTGAGTTAGTTTTGTCCCTCGCCAATTCAGACCTTGATTTCTTACCCATGCACTGCCATTTTGGCCAGTCTTAGTTTTATTTTGTACATGTAAAAAACAGCTACTACCAATGATGATTGCATTTCCCTGAATTTTTCTTGGTAGTTTGGTGAGTATGTGTTTCTAATGAATTATGGCAATAAATAATCCTAAACATGCTGAACACTCGTACATCTTAATTTAACTGCATCAGGTCGTCTGAAGATTTTGTATTGCATCGTATTTCTATTGATTGTATTTCTGTTGGAGCTAACTCTTATAAAATATGACATATTATGACCCCCAATCATACCAAGATAACTATTACTGGAGTCACATAACCACATTTCCTTACAGCAGACGTGTTGATCTTGACTGCTGTCAGTTGAGGGAAGGACCCAACTACAGATATGAGTGGCAATGGAGTGCTTAATAATAAAATAAAAACTTACAAATGTAGTGGCACAAGGAGAACTTGACATCCAGCATAGGCGGGCAACGGAGGAATAGAGTCGAGGGGAGCATAATGGAAGAAATCACCAATGAGTATTGCAACCAGAGAGCTAATATGCAGAGGGAAGAGAGGAGAAAGGCATGGCAAGCAGGTGTGAAAAATCAGGTGATTTGAAGCAGCTAAGGCAGAGGAACTGAAGGGAGGTAAATAAAACCCTAGAAAAATGTAACATAGAATTTCTAGATTTACAAGAAAAACAATAATTAATAGTGCACAAAGGAATTAACTAAAATGGCAACACTAAGAGAATATTAACAGCAAGGAAATGAAGAGAGACATGAAAGAACCCCTAAACTCAAATATCTAAGGATCATAACAAAATAAATTTAACTTGTTGGTTGTTACAGTGGACATAAAACATCCAAAACACTCTCGGAAAAAAAGACCAAAACTGAGACACTGGGAACAAAACAAAAAGCTCTTGGTAAAATTTAAATCTGGCATTTGTCATTTTTAAATCTTTTCACTTCTCATTAAAAAACAGGTGATTATGTTTGGTTCACCCTATGGTGTCTCCTGAGAAAGCTTGGTGGGGTTTTTTTCACCAGTAAAATAACAAAACATTAGTTCCTCTTATACTAATGATAGCAGATTTGAAGCATACTAGCAACATTTCACTTCTTCTTTCCAGTTTGGAAACCAGTTGGTCAAATTTACCCACATTTGGCTAGTGGTGGGTGCTAATTTCCACACCTATCTGAAACTTCATGCATAGGTTTAAGCAGAAACATAGAATAAACATTCACTAAATTCGACTTAACCTTTCAAGTAAATGTGTTAATTGCACAGAATGTTAAAACACTGACAGAAAACGAACTGCTCACCTGGTTAATTAGTTGGGCTATGTGCTGTGGTAGTCCTGTTAACAGATGTTACCCTGATAAGAGTGATAGGTGGCACTCTAGTTTCTGAAACAGGATTAAGTGTAGTAGGCTTCTTCAAGTCAGCTGACAGGCAGTGTGCAGCAGGAGCTAGGGGAGGAGCTATACTGTGTTACTACAAACTCAGGTCACATCAGCTCTTCCTCTGATATGTCATTAGAAGAACTTTTAAGTACAAGAACGATATAATAGACCGTTTTTACAGGTTTCAAACTGTATCTGTTTAAAACTTTGTTATATCTTAATACCGGTAACCAGTAATATGCCTAGTAGAATAATTATGTTTTATCTGAAATACATTTTTGGACTCATTTTAAACAGATGAAGCAGTGAATGCCATTTTGATACATCATTGCCATCAAATTTAGTTTTTTTGTAACTCCCTTAAACATTCAGAGAAGAGCAATTATTTTTCATTCATCTGAATTTTTTTGAAAAAATAAAGTTCAAGATTTACTCACACCCAGGTTTTAATTTTTGGTTTCTTTAACAAGCAAGTTGATGACTCTGATTCAGAAGTACGCATGGAACAGTTACTGGTATCGAGGTATTCCAATGGTTTAAAAAAATTACAGATTAAAAAACACAAACAATTTCCATCCTGCCTCATTCTGTCACAGCCTAACAAATTTTCAATGAGATGCCAGAAAAAGTGATGGTAGTTTTGTTCCACCAAATGGAGCACAGAGGGCCACGGAGCTGCCCCTTCCCCACCTCTTGCTGCACATTGCTGGTTAGCTGACTAAAAGAAGCCTACTGCCTGCTGTGTAACGTTGAGCAGGGAGTGCAGGGAGGTAACAGAAAACATAAATAGGTCAACAAAATAACATGCACAGGGAGAAAACAGATCTGAAGGAAAATACAAACTAAAACAGCTAACATAAGAATCCAGGAAGAAACACCTAAGACCTAAACACTAGAATGAATGTAGTAAACATGAATGAATTTAAATAAAGCAAATGAAGAACATGGCAGCACAGAGAAAGTAAACAGAACTCAAACCCAAAACCCCAGACACAGGCAGATTATGACATTGCCCTTTTCCATCTTTTGGGACTTTTTCTAAAACGGAAGAAAATCACTCAGCTGCAGAAGCCTGGTGGTGCTATTTTAATTATGTCTTGTCTCATTAATTGAATCAACTGACAATGCAGAAGTAGCCGGTCTTGATCCGTTCTAGCAGTTATATTAACATTGAAACCGGGTAGAAAAGCTAATTTTTCTGTCTGTTGTATGTTTTTTATTAAAATCAGTCCTAACTTTTTAACGGCGTTACCGTTACATCCACCATATGAGACCTTACTCTGGTAAATGCGTCACACAGTTCCTTGCAAAAGTATTAAGGTTTTCAACATTTTGTCAGATTACAACCATAAACATTATATGTATTTAAATCAGATTTTAAACGATAACTTTGTGACCAACAAAACGTAGTACTGTCAGGATCTGTTTGTAGTAGGTTTAGCTTATTTGTTGTTTTTTCTGCACTTCCCTGTCTGTGTTCTACTAGTTACTGTTTATACTGGATTAAGTTCATGATTTATTCTTGTGTTTAGACTACTTTCTTGGATTCCTGAGTTATTTGAGTTTGTATTTCCTGATAGATCTGGTTTCCCCCTGTTAATGTTATCTAGTTCTTTCCATTGTTTACTTATTTCCTGTCCTTTTAGATTCCCTGATCATTCTGTGTTAATCAATCTACCTCCATCAGTTACCTTGCATTCCTGGTCATCAGCTGCCTCACATTGCTCCTGAGTAGTTCCCCATGTTTATTGGTCCATTTTTCTACCTTCCTCAGTATTAATACCCTCTGGTTCTCATTGTTCTCTGTCGGATCCTCTGCTGACATCCCTAGTTCCATGTCTCTGTGTTCTAGCCTGTTACCCTGCTGTACGTTTAATTTCAGTTATTATTAAATCCTTTCTACTCACCATGCGGCTTTGGTCCTCCACCACCTCTTTGCAATATGACAAGTACTTAGTTGTGGTGTGGAAGGAAAATGTTAAATGGTTTTATAAAGACATTACTAATAAAGTCTGGAAATTTTGACATGTACATGTATTCAGCCCATTTTACTCTAATGTAAATAAAATCCAGTGCAACTAACTGGTTTCAAAATCACCTAACAAAAAGTATTAGACTGAGAATTTACAACTTTGACTAGAAATTAACGATTGTTTAAATCTAAAAAATAAAAAAAACACATCCTGAGCAGATGTTTCTGCTTCATTTAAGCTGTCTATAACTAAGTGCTTACTGTCATTACTTAAATAAATAATTAGTAGATTATTTAATGATTAAAAATGTTGCTCAGCTCTTTTCCTCTTTTCCCATCCCTGTTTCTTGTATTTTATTTTCCAAGCATTCCCTTTCATCATTTTGTTTCACGCATTCCTCATACATCCTCTTCATGTCCTGCTTTTTCCTCCCACACCTCGCCACATGTTCCCCTCCATTTCCACAGTATGATTGTGTTAGTAGAGCACGGATCTTGTCCTAATCCTTCGTGGTCAGCGAGTCGCATATTGGAGCTTTCCTGTCATATTTCAGAGGGAATAAGCTAGGCGGTGGCTGCACATCCCTTCTTCTCAGCCTGTGATCTGTCATTAAAGTTCAATTGAGGCTTTATGGCATTTTCTCTTCCACTCCTGCCAAACTGAATACTGGCCAGCCCTGCTCTGCTGCCTACAGGCACACATAGGATGGAAGAGTCTGTGTATGAAAATCCTCAATCACGTGTAATTTATATATTCACATCCATACCCATCGACTAATTATGATCTAACAAGCTGAAATGTGTGGAAAAATTCATGACTTAGGCTGAAAGGTCACTCTTCTCATGTGAGTCCCTGTGGAACAAAGAGATATCTCTCTGAGAGATGACAGCCGCTGACGTACATATTCACACCGGAAACTGACTGATATTGATTTGCTCAAAGTCAAGGTAATATCACATTATAAGTCATTATTTAACCTTTTGCTCTGTGGCGCTTTGTAAATTTGTATTTATTCGTTTTTAAATGGCATCACTCTGATGATTGCATTGTTAAAGGTCAGAAAGATGTGAAGAGGGTGGAGGGTGGAGGGGGATGAGCGGGCAGAGAGAGGAGTAATAAATTATTTAATTTAGTTGAAATGTAGCACAGTGAAATGTTGTGACGAACGCAATATAAAATTTGAGGTCTAGACGGAGGATTGCGAGACGGAAGGAAGGAAAGTGACGGATTGTGGAGGGGAGGGGGAGAGAAAGGTAACTGAGTCCATGGTGTGTGGCTCTGCTGCAGTAATGATTCTGTAGTGAAGCTACACTCTGTAGCGAGGAGGTGATAAAAGGACAGGTGAGGCGGATAAGAGAAAGAAGATAATTAAAGGAGAAAGACATTGAGAAGGATTGGTAGTAAAAGGAAATTGATTTAACTCTGTGCAGTAGTGTTGAAATGAGACTTAATTCACAGTAACTGTCATGTAAAAACTGCAGGAGGTTTAGTTCAGTTTTTTGATAGAGTACCAGTTCACAACAAATGTCCCCTGAATGGACTTTACGATGCAAGCAGATCTAATCCAAACCTAGAAAAACATAATTAGATTGATCCAGTCCAAGGCAGATTCACATTTAATTACACAAATCCCACATAGATCTTGGTTGTAGTACAATGCAACCAAAATGTATAATGCCAGTTGGAACAAGTTATGTATGGAAGCCCCTCTTCTGCTACAATCAAATTGCTACAGTGAATAGATGATTGCATTAATTTGTGTAAATTTGTAGCAATCCCTCCTTCCACGTAATTGTGCTAACAGTGCTAACAGTGGACATATGATCCTTCCACCGGGGTATGTGGTAACAATGGACAATTAATTTCACTGAGTACCTGACTTTGCAGAATTTTTTTATCCTTGGTAACCATGTGACAACAAAAGACAGATGGTAACTGATCAAGTAATTGACTTTACAGTCGAGCACAGAAAAGGACTGCCAAATATTCATGTTTTTAATTATGCCTCTTTATTGTTGTCTTTACTCACACAATGTAAAACACAGGAGTGGTCAATTTCCCACCTCCCATTTTTGAGAAGCTCTGAACTGCTGATACAAACTTTATTGTGAAATTATGATTTCTCTTTGAGAACTGTAATTAATAGCCTTCAAAATATATTTTCTAATCTACCTGGTGTGATCGGTCATTAATTATTTACTTTAGGATTGTGTGTGCAAAAAAGCCTCTCCTGTTGTCACCTCTGCAACCAAAATGCTTCTGTTGGCACCACTGGATGCCAAATGCTGTGTTTGATGTTTTTATACAGTTTACGGTCTATGACGCTGGGCTTTGGTTGATTGCTGATTCTTGCATCAGTAGATTAGCGTTCATTGTGCAGAACGGTGGACTGTGCTTCTGGAGATGTTGTTTAGTTTGTAGTTGTTGCTGACATCGTCTCGCATGGTATTGTTTATAACTGAGATCAAGATGTCCTAACTTTAGGTAATCCCCAGTTTGCTTTGCCAGTGTTAACTAGTTGCTATTACAAGAGCTTGAGCAGGTTTCAGTTGTTGTTATTTCTGCAGATGTGGTTGTACCTCTGTCGCCTGTGTTCAATTCAATTCAGTTTCAATTCAGTTAAGTTTTATTTATATAGCGCCAATTCACAACACATGTCGTCTCAAGGCACTTCACAAAAGTCAGGTACATACATTCCAATTAATCTTAACCATCGAACAATGCAGTCAGATTCAGTTATTCATTCAAATTGGATAAAAAGTTTTTCTATCTAAGGAAACCCAGCAGATTGCATCCAGTCAGTGACTTGCAGCATTCACTCCTCCCGGATGAGCATGTAGAGACAGTGGACAGTCACTGGCGTGATTTTAAAAAAATCCCCATACTGAGCATGCATGTAGCGACAGTGGGAGAGGAAAAAAAACTCCCCTTTTAACAGGAAGAACCTAAAACGAACCAGGCTCAGTGTGAGCGGCTATCTGCCACAACGACTGGGGGTTAGAGAGAACAGAGCAAAGAGACACAAAGAGAACAAAGAAGCACTGATCCAGGAGTACTTTCTATGGGAGGAAAAGTAAATGTTAATGGATGTAGCTCATAGAATTAGTCACAATAAAAGCTCAGTCAATCGCCATGTCAGGGAGAGAGAAAGGGTTAAACACTAAAAGACATGGCCATGTGGATCATCGGTAGAGGGTGAGCATTAAGTTGTTGCCAGCAGAAGCTCGGACGATAACCCTCCCCAGAAAGGTGTCACAGGAAGATACAGAGTCAGGCCAGGTGTAGCTTCTAGGAAGAGAAAAGAGAGAGAACAAAGATAAAAGCTGAAATAACAGCAAATAATGCAAAATTGTAGAGTAGTGTGAGAATGTAGCGAAGAGGGTGAAAGTGGTCATTTTGTCCTCCAGCAGCCTAAACCTATAGCAGCATACCTACAGAGATAGCTCAGGATAACCTAAGCCACTCTAACTATAAACTTTATCAAAAAGGAAAGTTTTAAGCCTAGCCTTAAAAGTAGACAGTTTGTCCATCTAGAGCCCACTGATGGTCATTGTTATACTAAAAACCACAAGAATTGGGATACCTCTCTCTATCAGATGACAGGGTGGGCTTATTCTTCAGGAGTAGGTTGCAGCTGGCATCGTACTTGGATGTTGGCATTGGTAATTGGGTCTATTATCTGACAGAGACACCTTTTTGAAAAAACTCAGATTTGTTCAAGTCTTGATTGTGGATGTTTTGAGTGTCAGACCTGTAGAGAACGATAGCCATCATCAAAGTGTGCAAGAGGCATATGTTCTAAGGGAAATATTTGGATTCATCCAGATACAAAGACAAAAAACAAAATAATTTGAAGTTGGCATTTTAGACTGTCTAGAGCATCCTCTATTAGCAATTAGCCTGATCAGTGTGAGTAGCATTGCCAGCTCTAATTATTGGTATCTGTGTGTAATAAATACTAAACCTTACCTCAACACTGAGATTTTCAAATAGCTCCCAACACGTTCAAACTGAGCATGCTCAGTAACAGATGGGGGTTAAAAACTCGAAAGAAAAAACTTTGTTGCTATAAGTTCAGGGTCCCTGTTATCTGCTGAAGTTGTCTTTGGATAATTTGCTACTTTTCCAATTCAATAAAACGTTGCCAGGGGGGTTACAAAATAATGTCCTTTTTAAACCCAAAAAAAGTAAAGTAGGGCCAACAAAAAGCCAAAATTACAAATGATGAAATGACCAGCAGCCAAGGTCAAGCTCTCTGTTGTAACAGTGTGAAAGAACAGCAAACATGCCTTAATACAATCTACTTTAAAAAGGCTTACTACAAGTTGTGTGCTTCCTCTGACCTAATTTTCAAAAGCTTAGCAGATAAATAAAAAGCTAACTGTGGGAACAACTTCCAGACCAAAGAGTACTGTTGTCAGCGTCACCAAGTATTGCTCAAATATGATGCGTTCACTGATCTGACAAAGTATTGGGTTTTCGAGTACCCGACCTGTCGGTTAATTCAGCAGTCAAGCAGAAAATCGTCTGATTTGAATCACCAGCCGATTTCTCACACAACTATTCTGAAACCGTTTCCTACATTGCTCAAAAAATAGGCAATGATAGACACAAAAAAATTAATCATCTGAGAGAAACTCTTAGATGATTAGAAGAAACTATCATTGAATTTTTCAGTTCAATGATGAAACATTTTAACCTGAACCATTCTGAGCCAATTCATATTTTATTGTTTTTAAAATTAGCACATGAAAATGGGAGCGCTATCCATTTAATTTAATCCTGCAGTTTAAATGCACCCTTTTGGATGGAGAGCTGCAGTTTGGTGTGCACCAAAAATCACCTAAAAGACTTTGGGTGACTCGCTCTGTTACTTTGTAGTATTTTGTTGAATTAGTTGCTCTTACCTTGCAAAGCAGTGGAGTTGTAAACGTCTCATAGTTCATAAAACACTTTGGTAAGACACTGAATCAGCTGAGGCACAGATAAGAAGACCATCCTACCAGAGTCTGTGTCTGGCAGTTATTAATCTTGACAATAAAAAAAATTTTTCCAATGGAAAATGACTTGATGATCTATGCCTTTTTAATGTTGCAGCAACACATTGCACCCAGGTGGTAAGAAGACAAGATCCAGTTTGCATTTACAAACTTTGTATGATCTTGTCAAATTGGTAAACTGTAATTACAATTTGAAGCTTTGAAAGCTGGTGCTCATATCTAGTTTTGATAACTTTGCAAAGCAGTAAGTATGTCGCCAGCAGCACCTCTCTTAGTGTTTTAATTATGATGAAACAGATTTTCCAGTTTTTTTCCAGCCCACAGCTGGTCAGAGCAGGGCCAATACAAAGATCAGTTCTTAGCAGTTCATTTGAATGTTATTTAAACCACATTTGAACACATTTACAGTAGAACGTCAGTAGAACGTTATTTACAATGGAGACCAAGTTGGCCCATTAGTCAGCCCATTAGCCCATTAGTCAGTGATAAATCTTGGCAAGAGATCTGTGTAAAACAACTTTACTCTTTGCTTTACAGATAGTTACTCTAGCTGGATACAATGAACTTGCTCCATGGTACTAATGTAAGGTACTGATCGTTCATAACCTCTCAGCAGAACTCCACTTAAAAAATCTAAACTTGCTGTAAAGGGTAGGATTAAAAATGACTGTTATTAATTTTTTTCCATGTTTCTGCTCTTCTGCTTTTGCTCTTTAAATAATAAAGCATAAAACGTTAAGGTATGGATAGATTAGAGCATCAGTTTGATGGGCAGTTAAAGGTTCCTGCAGCGAGCAATGAATCAGCTACTGTACAATAATCACATTTTTACATTTAACACCGCTTCAATTAGTTTTTTCTATTACTTTTAAGTTATATTCCTTGAAGATCCCTTAATTTGTATTAGCACTAAATACATTTATTTATTACGTTCTACCATTATTTATTTTACAGCTTTGCAATTCTTTACACATTACTTTATGGTTATTAAAGTCAAAGTCTTTGGCTCCAAGATTTTGTTATAATTTGACATAAACAGAAACCAAAATCTTCTTACTTTCAGATTCTAAAAAAGGGGTTTTTCCCTCTATATTTTCTAAACCCAGCAGGTCTCCCTAAAGAAACATAAAAAAAACCATTTTTTTCCTTTCCCTCTAAATACAAGGATCTACTAAATTTTAATTTTTAAAACAACATCACTTGTAGTTTTTCCTCTGCTTGACCATTTTTTGAAAAAGGGGAACAGAAAATAAAAACGGGAAATTAACAGTTTCACACGTGATGGTTTTCCCCTTTGGCCCTCATTCTTAAATTTTCCTTGTGCCCTCTCACCCGCCGCGCTCCCCCTCTCCAGTTTTTAAAATTTTCCCCAGGTCCCCAATGGGACCTACCCCCGTCCTCCCCCCTCCTCCGTCAGAAAGTCCATCCTTTTCTGACAGGTGCTCTTTTTCCGTCACCCTGATGAATTGGTTGGGTTGTCGCGTGGTTACCCTAAATTCTCTGGGCTACCCGTGTGCCATTTTTAGAAAACTGAATGGTAAATTACAGGATGTTTTGAACTAGTATTGAATCTCTGTTCCTACCATAAATGTTCTTTTAACTCTTGTGCTGCTTGTTCTGTTACCCAAAAAGTTGAAATAAACTTTTGGTAAAAGCGAAGGTCTTTTCAGTGTGAGCATCTTTTATAAGATATACAGGAAAAAGAAGAAAAAGTGTTTTTCATTCATATTTCGCTGAGTATTGCTGCTGTAACAAATAAGAGCAGGGTCAATGCTTTTTGTAACCAAAGCTGTGTGCTGCTATATTTTTGATTTATTTCTGAAGCCGGGAAAACCCCCGTGTTGACATTTTTTTAAAAAGTTTTTTCCCCAAACAAAAGGAATGTTCACCCTGACACTGGTGTTAATTTTCAGGGACTGAAAGACTGGGAATTAACCCCTTACGGGAGGATCAGACTGGGGAAATCAAACCCCAACTTTTTTGGGGAAAACAATACCAATAGGGGGAAACCCGAAAAAAACCCTTCCCCCCCCCCAAATTCAAGGGGGTTTAATTTTTCCCATGGGTAGCCTCCTCCATAAGTGAATGGCAGAGGAAATTTAGAATTTTCGTTTTAAAGGTTTTTGGTTTAGTGGTTTGACTGAATTAAATTTTGTTATCCCGCATGTTAGAGGTTGGAACATGTTTTTTGGATTTTTTTTTAATTTTTTTGGTTGGTTTCGGGATTTTTGGGTTTTTATTTATATCCAAAACAGACAACAGTCATGTTTTGGTAGGATTGTGCAAAAAAACATAAAGAATAAATGATAAATAGGAATGTTTTTTTTTATAAATGTACCTTTATGTGTAATATGTGAATTGTTTAGTTTATTTCAGTAAGGCCTTTCATTATTTACTGTGCTTTAGGCCCTGTTTACACGACAACAATTTTTGGTGAAAACTGAAAAGTTTTGTTGCAGTTCTACTGTGACAATGGCGCACATTTCTCTGAAAACGGCACAATTCAAAACTTCCAGAGTGGGAAAATCTTTTAAAAAAGGTCCCCTTTGTGTTGCCGTGTAGGGAAAAAATGCAAAACTTTACTTAAAATCCCCAGAAGGAAAAAATTTTCAACAATAACAAAGGGTGAATTTTAGAGTAACTTTTTTTTGCTGGCCCGACTCTTTTCCCAAAACTAACAATATTCCCCCAACAAAGTGCTTTTTCCACACCCCTTTTTTCAAAGCCGGAACGTTGTTGAGTTCCCGAAAAAAACATACCGCCAACAGTGGAATGAAAAGGGGGAAAAAACCGTTTTTTATGTTTTTTACTATTTTCGTGGGGGCCCCCCCGGGGATTTAATTAAAACCCGTTGTCATGTAGATTGGGTTACCAAAATTGGCTGTTGGGAAAAAAACGTCTGCAGTTGGGGGTTTTGGGGGGGTTTTTTATACTTAAAAGACTCCAGTCTTCAGCTCCTCTCACACACGCAGACTTTTCCTGACCAGGAATTAGGGGTAAAATTGGCCATAAAATTGTGTAGTGTGGCAGCAGCTTAGAAGAACAAGTTGAAATTTGAAACATAGAAACTCTTAACACTGTGATAATCTAGTCTTAAACAGTTTGGGGTTCACAAGTCACAGTCAATTGTACCCTCTTTACTCCACCTTGAAGCTCTATAACATACTGTGAGTTATTTTAAAGATGGCTATAAAGAAACAAGAGGCAGATCTAAACTGTCCTCATAAATACAAGTTGAAATGTCAAATTTAACACTTTGCAGCCCTGCTCAACTGAATTGTTCAGGAAAACCTCAAAACCAACCCTTATATCTAGGCAGGGAACTATCTGTTAGTAACCACATTTTTTTAAAGCTGAGTTCAGTTTCACTAGCCATATCCAGGCCTGATTACTAACAGGCATCTAGAATCAAGGAGTCAGTTGAATAGATCCATGAAGTAGACTAAAACATCCCAAAAAGCAACATATTAAATTTAATCTAAAGAAATCTACAAACAGATAGGAAAGTTACTGACATCTGTCTTAAAAAGAATCCCAATGCCATTTCTAAGGCTGCAGCAAAACTATAGCAATGAACCTTCCCAGGAGGGGCCAGAGGACCAATTTTGCCTCAGGAGCACATCTTATCCAAAAGGTCACAAAATAATATCGAAATTACTGCAGGCCTCTTTTACCTCACTTAAATTCTGTTTTCATGATTCAACAATAAGAAGGACACTGGGGCAAAAATGGCCTCCATGGTAGGAGTCCCAAGACAAAAACCACTGCTGACCAAAAAACAAGGCTTATCTTACATTTGCCAAAAAAATCTAGGTTATCCCAAAGACTTCTGGGAAAAGATTATGTGGAGTGCACAGAGATGGGGACTCAAGTTTGAGACTCCAACTCAAAACGCCTTTAAGTTGAAAAATAGAAGACCTCAGACTTAACTTAGACTTGTGCCCTAAAGACTTAAGACTTGACTTGGACACCTGGACTGAGACTGAGTCTTAGTCACAGTTATCATCTCATGTAATGAGGAGTGAAACGAAGCCGCGTGAGCTACAGATTGCAGGTGCTGCGCATGTTTAATGCTTGATTATTCTTACCAGTGATGTTCCTGAATTATGGGCAGTTAATGGCTCATAACAAATTGTTCATGGTAGTTGTAGCTTTATAATAATGGATGTCTCTCCAAATGAATGCTGTATTAAATTACTTTGGATCAGAACAAAATAAATGTCACTCACCTCCCACATTCTCTCGTTGGTAAACTAGTTGCAACATTTCAAGAACAGGTTCGGCTGAAAATACCAAAATAGAAGCACTTCCTGTTTGTTCATTCAGATGTTTAACACTTTAAATGGCTTACTAAACTGTCCCTTTTAGTTTATAGATTAAATTTAAACATCTTTACTATTTACAGTTGAGAAGAAACGTTTTAAATCTTTTTGCTTTTACAAAATGATTTCCCAGTATTATTCAATTCAGTTCAGTTTCACAACACATGTTGTCTCAAGGCACTTCACAAAAGTCAGGTACATACATTCCAATTAGTCCTAACCATTGAACAGTGCAGTCAAATTCAGTTTTTTTTATTCAATTTTGGATAAAACCTTTTTTCTGTCTAAGGAAACCCAGCAGATTGCATCCAGCAATTGACTTGCAGCATTCCCTCTTCCCGGATGAGCATGTAGAGACAGTGGACAGTCACTGGCGTTGACTTTGCAGCAATCCCTCATACTGAGCATGCATGTAGCGACAGTGGAGAGGAAAAAACTCCCTTTAATAGGAAGAAACCTCCAGCAGAACCAGGCTCAGTATGAGCGTCCATCTGCCCCCGACCACTGGGGGTTTTGGGGAAAAACCAAAAGGCAGAGACACAAAGAGAACAAAGAAGGCACTGATCCAGGGAGTACTTCTATGGGAAAGGAAAGTAAAAATGTTAAAGGATGTAGCTCCTTTAATCATTTCATCTAAAAAAAAAAGAACAGATAAAACTCTGAGCCAGTTTTTCAAGGTTAGAAAATCTGACAGAGAGCACATAGAGTTTTGTCACAGTAAATCCCGTCAATCGCCATGTCTAGGTAAGAGAAAGGGTTTTTTACACTAAAAGACAGGGCCAAAGTGTTCATCGGTGAGGGTGCGGGGAAATTTAAATTGTTTTGCCAGCAGAAGCTCGGGCGATCCCCCTCTCCAGAAGGGTCACCGGTAGACCAGAGCAGGCTTAGGTGTACTTTCTAGGGGAAAAAAAGAGAGAGAAAAAAGTTAAAAGCTGAAATAACAGCAACATAAGGCCAAAAATTGGGAGAGTATTTTGGGGAATGTATCGAAGAGGGTGAAAGTGGTCATTATGTCCTCCAGGGACCTAAGTCTATAGCAGCAATAACTACACAGAAAATTTCAAAATTTTAGTTTTTTTAGTTAAACAGCACTTATTTTTTCAACAATGTCCTCTCAAAGGGCACTCCCAAAAAAGGGTCCCCCACTGATGGTCATTGTTTTTAATAATAAAAACCACAAGGATTGGGATACCTCTCTCTGTCAGACTGATTATAACCACTGGAAAAGAGAGGGGTCATACAGGTAGCAGAAATGGAGGGTGTGTTTGCACCTCAAAAAAAACTGAGCCGGGTTTTGGCCCAAAACCGACTCCCCCTTACTCCATCCCAAAAAGGGAGGGAGGAAGGCTTTCCCCTTTTATCCTTGCCTTAAAAGTAAAAGGGTGTCTGCCTCACGACCAAAACCCGGAACTGGTTCCACAGGAGGGGAGCCTGATAACTAAGGATCTGCCTCCCATTCTACTTCTAGAGACTCTAGGAACCACCAGTAAACCTGCAGTCTGAGAACGAAGTGCTCTGTTAGGAACATATGGAACAATCAGATCTCTGGTGTATGATGGAGCTAGATCATTAAGGGTTTTATATGTGAGGAGGAGAATTTTAAAATTCTATTCTGGATTTTAAAAAGGAGCCAATGAAGGGAAGCTAAAATTAGGAGAAATATGATCTCTGTTTTTAAATTTTCATCAGAACTATTGGGTGCAGCATTTTTGATCAGCTGAAGGCTTTTAACTGCATTTTGTGGAACATCCTGATAGTAAGAATTACAATAGTCCAGCCTTGAAGTAACAAATGCATGGACTAGTTTTTCAGCGTCACTCCTGGATAGGATATTTCTAATTTTGGCAATGTTCCGGGGGTGAAAGAAGGAAATCCTAGAAACCTGTTTAATATGGGATTTAAATGACATGTCCTGGTCAAAAATAACACCAAGGTTTTTTTACTTTATTACCGGTGGTCAATTTAATGCCATCAAGGTTAAGTGATTGACTAAGCAGTTTCTTTTTTAAAGACTCCGGTCCAAAGACGACAACTTCTGTCTTGTCTGAATTTAGAAGCAAAAAATGTAAAGTCATCTAAGTTTTTATATCGTCAAGACATGCTTGTAGTCTATCAAACTGGTTGGGTTCATCAGGATTTATGGTAAAGCTGAGTATCATCAGCGTAACAGTGAAGATTTATCCTATGCTGCCTGATAATTTGACCTATTGGAAGCATATATATAGTAAAGAGAATTGGCCCAAGTACTGAACCCTGTGGTACTCCACAATTAACCCTGGAGTTTAAAGATGATTTATCATTTACATGAACAAACTGGAATCTGTCAGACAGATAAGATTAAACCAGCCTAGCGCTGTTCCCCTGATCCCTACAGCATATTCCAGCCTTTTTAAGAGAATATTATGGTCGACTGTATCAAGTGCAGCACTGAGATCTAACAGAACCAGTACAGACCACAAGTCCATTATCTGAGGCCATAACAATATCATTAGTGACTTTCAGCAGAGCTGTTTCAGTGCTATGATGAGCTCTGAAGCCTGACTGAAAATCTCTTCAAACAGGTCATTGCTGTGTAAATCCCCGGGGACTTTGATTAGCAACTATTTTCTCAAAAATTTTAGATAAGAATGGAAATTTTGGATATAGGTCTGTAATTTATTAAGTCATCTCGATCAAGCGAAGGTTTTTTTAAGTAAAGGTTTAATTACAACTACCTTTAAAACCTGTGGTACATATCCATTTTTACTAAAGATAGATTAATCGTATCTAAAATGGGGGGGGGGTGGGTAATCAGAGGGGAACACTTACTTAAATAATTTGGTTTGGGATTGGGTCTAACATACAAGTTGAAGGTTTTAGATGAAGCTAATATTTTTTTTTCTGATAACTCAGGAAGCTCCACAGGATCAAAAAAGTCCAAAACCAGATCAAGTTCTACAGTTTTTTTCCAATGTTGTCTCATTTGCTGAGGATGAAGTAATCATCTTCGGGAGTATGTCCAAAAATTTTTTTTAAAAAAATCAGTTTTATTTAAGAAGAATCCCCATAAAGTCATGACTGCTAAGAGCTAAGAGAATGGATGGCTCAACAGAGCTATGACTCTGTGTAAGTTTAGCAACTGTACTAAAGAAAAAAAGGGTTTTATTCTTGTTCCTTTTTATTAATGATGAAAAAATAAGCGGGTTTTGGTTGGCGAAGTGTCTTTTTATACAAAAGTAGGCTATTTTTTCCAGATTAAGTAGGAATCCTCTAGTTGTGTAGCGCCATTTTCCTCCCAATTTTCTAACATTTTTGGGCTTTAAAGTACGCAGATCTAAATTAAACCCAAGGAGCCTGCCTCCTATGAATAAATTTTCCTTCTTTTTCAAGGGGGGCTGCCTTGTCTAATGCACCAACGCAATGATGAAGTAACACTATGAACAAGAGAATCAATTTGTGAAAGGGGGAGAAACAGAATTATTTCCCTCTACTGTGTTTTTTTTGTGATAATGAGGAAGATTAAAAGTGGAACAGATTTTTAAAGGTTGTTACAGCATGATCTACTATAATGACATTTTCTTTCAGGTGTGGAGTACTCGGTTAAAACTTAAAGGTTATTAAGAAATGGTCAGACAGGACAGGGTTATGAGAAAATATTGTTATGTCTTTACACTCAATGCCATATGTCAGCACAAGGTCCTGAGAATGAAGACAAAGGTGGGTAGGTTTGTTAATGTTTTGAGCAAAGCCAGTTGAGTCTAAGATAGCATTAAAGGCTATATTTAGGCTATCACTTTCAGTGTCAACATGAATGTTAAAATCCCCCACTATAATAACTTTATCTGTATTTAGCACTAAATCAGATAAAAGGTCTGAAAACTGATCTAAAAATTGAGAGTAAGGGCCTGGTGGACGGTACAAAACAACAAACATAAGTGGTTTTAGTGCTTTGCAATTTGGATGAGGAAAACTAAGGATTAAATATTCAAAAGAGTTGTACCTATTGATTGGTCTGGGACTAATCAATAATTCGGACTGAAAGATGGTTGCTACTCCTCCTCCTCGCCCAGTATTTCGAGGAATGTGAAAATTTAAATAATTAGTAGGAGTAAACTCATTTATAGTAACATAATCCTCTTGCTGCAGCCAGGTTTCTGTGAGGCAAAATAAATCTATCTGATTGTCAGAAATCAGGTCACTTACTAGCGTGTTTGAAGAGAGATCTTATGTTCAGTAAGCCACATTTAATAGTTTTATTTTTCTTTTTAGTCTGAGTTGTGTTTATTTTCATGAGATTTTCCTGATTTCCTCCTTTTAGATTATTTTTTAATCTATTCAATTTTGGCCGTGGGCGAGACACTGTCTTAAAAATTATCTAGTTCAGAAAACTCTCCAGACCCTATTTCGTGCAATATATAATATAGAATAAACAGGTGTTAACATACTCATTGCAAAGACAAAAAAGAACTTTGATTTATTAAGAAATTCATCAATAACGCCTTTTAATTTCTTTTTATTATTTTTCTCACAGCATAAATGCCTATTTATATTTCTTATAGGGTAAAAAGTTTGATAAATAACATAAACTTTAGCAGAATTTTTGTATGCTGAATGAAATGTTAAAAGATTAAAACATGTTAATAAATATTAAACGATTGGAAGATATTTATCATCTGTTCATGTGGTAATTTAGGCCTAAGAACAAACACTAGAAGGTTAGAGGTTATTTCAGTCCTCAGAGAATTTAGACTTGACTCTGAATTCGGGCAAAAGACTTGAGACTTGACTTGCAGTCGATAAAAATTACGTACGAGCAGCACTGGTACAGCCGCTGTGAAACTACCACAACATAAAAAAACAACAGCATACCAACAGTCTAACATTGTGGTGGTATTTTGACAGTCTAGGGCTGCTTAATGGAGCCATGAATTCTGCTCTCTGCTAGAAAATTCTGAAAGAGATTATCCGGTCATTGGCGCTTGGTTCATGCTGTAGGTCAGTAATCTGAAGCGCACCAGCAGATTCACCTCTGAGTTGCTCAAAAAAATCCCCAAAACAGGATGAAGTTTGAAGTGTCCTAGTCAAAGTCAAGCCTTTGCCAGTTATTATAACACTTGATGACAGTTGTTACCAAAGGTGGCATTGTAATAGTTATTAGGTTTATGGGGTATTACCTTTTTACATTGAACCAGGTGGATTTGGAAAACTGTTTCCTTTAATAAATGAAATCATTATTAGAAAACTGTATTTTATGTTTATTTTGGTTATTTTGTCTGACGATAACATTTGTCTGATAATCTGAAACATTTATGACCAAAAAACAAAAACCCAGGAGATCTTTAAGGCGGCAAATACGTTTTCACAGCACTGTAGAAAAGCCAAGGCAGTTACGCAATAGCGTGACGGGGTATTGGTTTAAACTGCATGTCACTGTGAACAGCAAGATTTTAAAAAAAAGTCAGATTTAACAAGCGCTGCAACAAGAAAATGTCTATAATGTAGGTATTTCGTGTCTTTCTGATAGAAAATGCATACTGTAAAACCTGTGGGTTTCTGTGCATGTCTGTGTAAGCACCACATAAATCTCTCTCCCTCTGATCTTAAATTTGGTTCACATCACTCCTCTGTGCAGCTGGCAGTTTATTTACGAGTCTGACTGTAGGAAACTGCTTTAACAAAAATCCCAGAAACAGGTCGGCTTTTAAAACTGGAAATACAAAAGAACAATAAAGAATTGCACTTGTAGGTTTTCACCTCTGTAGGATCTGCTGCTTATCTTTTATTACATGCAACACTAAGATCACTGTTAGTAAGCACAGACCTGCAACCTTTTTTCACAGCTGCCTGCATCTCTCTGGGTTCTTGTTGCACATTGTATGACACTTTCACAGCTTTCAGTAATTGCTGAGTTGCAGTGTTTTTCCTTTGTGCCTATTGATATAAATCTGTAATGCTTATAGCTTGCTAACCATGTCTGCTTTATCTTTCACTCTTACACTCTTGGACTAAATTTCCTTCCTATTTGTCTGTGTGCCCTGGATGTGCTGGGACCTTTGTCTTCATGGGAAGACTTCCTGCTGGTGTGGTGCCTTGAATTACTCTCTAATCTAATAAACAGCACAATCAGGCCACTACACCACTTGCCGTTGGGGTGTTTCACCCGAGCAAGAGCCCAGAGGCAGAGTGCATTTCACGGGTTACGGTCTACTGAGGACTGGCTCGTATGGACCTGGTTTTCTCTGTGTGTGTGCCATCTGCTGTGTATCATAAGTGTGTCAGCTGTGATGTGTAGATGTATGTTTTGTGTCTGGCTCAGAGCGTCTGTTCTGTGTGGACAGTCAAGTCTGTGGGCTGAGTCAAGAGTACGGTGCTAAGGGCCTCCACAGACTCTTTTTGGCTTAGCGGGAGCTCCAGATCTGGGTGGGAGGTGGAGGTTCAGGGTGTCGTCTCTTCTGCCGCTGACCAAAAAGTAAAAACCAGAACAGAGCCCTTATTTCTCTGCAGGGGTACAGCATCCCTCTGTGGAGGCTGAACAGCGCTCTCACAGCCTATTCTGAATGCCTGCTTGTTTTCCTCCTCTGCATCCTGCTGCTGCAGCCTTACAGTGTTCGCTCTGCTTTCTGCAGAACCAGACAGAACAGTTTGGACAGAACACATACCTTGCTGCTCATCTTCGATGAATATCAGCAGTAAATATTAACTCACTCAGATATTTGTATCCCAAGGTTATTTTAGGAAGGTTTCTATACTGAAGTTAAACTGTTTTCACAAATAAAAAATATTTTATGCTGGACTAAATATATCTTGAGTGGGCTAAGATAATAGCGTGATCACAGTGGCTCTGCGTTCCTCTCACTAAGGTTTGTGCCAGCTGTCTCAGCATCTCTCTCTAAATTTGATTGTTTAGGACATTTTTTCCAGACTCCTCTCTGTGTTTTAACTCATCTTCTCATTGTCTTATTCCTTCTTCCCTCCTGGTCATATCTGTCAGGTGATTTCTAGTAGAAAGGAATTATTTTCCTTCACTGTGTTTCGGCACAGCAAAGAACAGAAGGAAGACACATTTCCAGCACATTTTGTTCTACATTACGACTGATTTGAAATTTGGACTTACACAAGACACATCTTCCAATTTTATTCTTAATATTTAGAAAACGTTAATATTTAATCTATATCCAATCATTTAGTTTGAAATTTCATCTTACATGATCGATCTTTTTGTAGCTTTTCCACTACAGCTTTGATTAAGGTCAAGCTTAACATCCTTCATCCATTTCAACAAATAATTGAAAACTAACTGAGAAATTAATTTCCAATCACATATTTCCGTTCAGTTCCATTTGTAATACAATCCAGTCCAATTCATTTTATAAAGTAGACAGGTGTCCGCCTCATGGACAAAAACTGGGAGCTGGTTCCACAGGAGAGGAGCCTGATAACTAAAGGATCTGTCTCCCATTCTACTTCTAGAGACTCTAGGAACCACCAGTAAACCTGCAGTCTGCGAACGAAGTGCTCTGTTAGGAACATATTGAACAATCGGATCTCTGATGTATTATCGAGCTGGATTATTAGGGGGTTTTGTATAAAAAGAAGACATTTAAAGTGTATTCTGGGTTTATTATTATTATTATTCGGTGTCACGATGTGGTTTTGGGTCGGACCAAAGTGCAGACAAGAGCTCGGAGAATTCATCTTTGTAAATCAAAGGTTTATTTACAAAAAATGCAAAAATCCTGCAGGCATAAACCAGAGTCCAAATACAAAAACTCACAAGAACACTGCAGGTTCTCACAGGCAAAGAATTCCAGGCGTGGCAAAATAAACAAAGCATAATCAAGGACATGGACGAGGGGTGACGATCAACAAGGAACCAGCAACAAACAATGACACCAAACCAACTAATATACTGTGGGGGAACAAAGAACAGGTAATCAAAGGAACAAGGGACAGGTGCGACAAGGAGGCAGGGAAGCAGGAGGAACAGGTGAAACAAATACAAAGACGAGGAGTGCAAAGACTAAATAAACAATAAACAGAAAACACAAACCAAGCAAGATAGTAAATCAGAGGAGGGAAGGAACAAAACTGCTAAGGCCAAATAATAAGATAACTAAAAAGGCAAAACACAGAGCCAAACAGGAGTCCAAAATGTCAATCCTGACATTCGGTGTCAGTGAAGCGAAAATTGTAAAAATATTCTCTCCACTTTTATGGCACAGCCAGTCTATGCACATGTAGCTCTTCATAAGAATTTTAATAATAATGTCTCTGTACATCTGTGTGTTTTAAATATTTATTGAACTTAATGGTTGAAAGAGACCAGGGAGCACTCCCAGGAAAAAAATCTCTTCTAAAGGAAAAGTCATAATTTATCCACAGTTTCATCTGAGGTGTTTACAACATCTGCACTCTAACTGGGGCTCTCATGGTAATCCTCTCATTTTAGGGGATTTTGACTAACACTGTTTCAGTGATTCTCCTGATTCTCCTTCCTCCTACTAAATTGAAGATTTAAAAAGAAAATCTAGATGTAGGTGGGTTAAAGTCGGATCAGAAGTCATATTGCTGCTTCTGTAAAATTTACGAACACAATGAAGCAGGCACATCAGGCAGAAAAAGATGAAAAGAGCATTCTGGCATTACAATGTTGATAAGCAAATGGATTTCATTAGCCACTAATGGGGAGGTGAATTAGTTTGTCAGTGGCAAGATGAATGAGATGAAGCCACATGTGATCCCTGCTAATGCAGCATAATGGCTGATATGTGATTAGGAATGAGCATTTATTGCAGGATGAATCACCGGCTACATGATGGAAAATTAGAATGTTCTCCTTTATTTTCATGTTTTCTTTCTAGCTCTACATGATTAATAGAAATGTTCAGACCTGGTGACCTGATGTCGGCCATTGGTCTTTCCGGGCTTGGGATGAGTAAAGGACGTCTGGGAATTTCCTGAGGTGGCCGATCAGGGTTGTTATCATTAGATCATTTGGACCCTGTAAGCCAATTGTGTCCTATTTTCATCTTCATGGGTCAATGTCCTGCATGCTTTAGATTTCTCCTAGTTTCAACACACCTACCTCAAATGCAGGTACATTTTCTCATCAGCAAGTTATTACATTCTGCACAGTCCTGCTAATGATCCATTTATTAAAATCCAGTGATTTAACCAAGGAGGTAGGGCAATAAGGAACAAAATTCAATCATGGTAATATTTTTCAAATCAGTCGATTTCCGTTTATATCACGACATAAAACAACGTTTCTTGCTACTATTTTTTGTCGTTAGGCATGATGCTAGAGAAAGCTGACCCTATGGTTGGTTGTTGCCGCTGTACAGGTGTTGTTTTTTGGGGGAGAGACGGGGGCGGCCTAGCACTTTCGTCTTGGATGCCCCAGTGGGTGTCCGCGTTCAGGTGGTAAAACAGATTGGTGGTTTTTCCCTACTTTGTCAGACGATTCACTTGACATAATTTGCAGTGCACACTATGTGTCTTCCTTCTTCTCTTCTTTCAGGAAACTGATTTTGTTCTCTTTTCTTCAGTGATGTCCTACCTGTTACCTAAAGTAAGAGGCTACAGCTGCACAAACATTAGCTGTTAGCGCGTCTGGCTGCTACTGTGCTGTCAGCGTCAACCTAATGTTGGAGGTCTCTATTCCAGCCACGATTGGTTCAGTGCGCAGCAACTCTTATTATCATTGGCTATTCATCTTATTTCTATACTGAAGGTGTATATCGACCCTTTCTCATATGTCTATCAAGGAATCATTATTTCGAGATGTATATTGCTACAGTTTTATCGCCCAGCTCTACAAGCAGACATGCAAGACTGTTTGGACACTACTACTGTAGATACTGGGACTTTAACACGTCCCTTTTTGCCAATTCAAACAACCAGAGATCAGTTTGGTCTACTTCCACCTCTGAATGCTACCCAGTCCACATTTCACAGTTCCCTTTTGGTGCCTCCTAGACCTGGTGTGCCCAGAGGATGGTGGTACTACAGATCTAATTTAGTCTTTACATTTTTGGACTGCACCAGCCGCCCAAGCCTCTCTCCAAGCTCTGGCTCCATAATATGCCCCCTGTATGCCTTGTTAAGGTGAGGCAGCCTTGAAATCATCATAAAGCACCCTAAATCCCTTTTGATCTGTCCTCTCTGCCAAAACTATTTTGTCATGGGAGGCAGACCAGGATTAAAACTGCTCTAGTCAACACACAATGAAGCTGTCACTCGGGTTTTATAAAGATTAGCCCCTCTATTTCTGAGGTCATGGCCTTATTCTTAGTTTTCCCCCGAATTTAGCAAAAATCTTGAAGGATCACATTCTTGAGAAACATATTGTTTAGCATCTCATTTCATGAACTGAAACCAAATGGATTGATTGCACTTTTATCCTTTTTACTATAAGCTAATTGTTTGCATCACATAGTCATTTGCAAATTTTAGCATCACTTGATTGTGATTTTGATATAGTCGCCGAACTGAACTCAATAAACTGAAAACCCTGGGTAGCAATACTGACCTAAGACTGGAGAGTTTAGTCTGATTTAATGTCAGACAGAAGAGAAAAAAGCCTGCATGTCTTTTTTTTTTTTACAGTGTATATAAATATCCGTTTTTAACAGTTATCTGTTAATGTAGATCACTGACATACGTAAACCTGATAGAGATGCAAAAAACAAAACCCCTCAAAGGTTCTATTTGCCCCCAGATCGTAATTAAATAATAAGTTGTTGATCACTCTGTGGTCCTAATTATGAGTGTCATCAAGTGGTCCTTGTCTCTAATCAGATGATGGATGGAGAAGGTGTGAGACTGTTGGTGCTGTTTTATTTAACCTCAAATTAGTCCAAAGAATCATACATGATCTCCTCATTGCTGCTGTTTTCATCATTAATGCAGTTTATGAATGCATTTGATGTAATTTACAAACATCATATCACATTCATGTTTATTTTATCTTTTCACATCATAACAACTCTGTGTGTTTGTGCAGGGCAAGGAGACGACGGAGGAAGAGGATGAAGTCGCTGTGGGCATGGACAAAGGCTTTATGGATGAATTCTTTGAACAGGTTTGTTTCCTAATCTTTCCCATTGTTTTTCCTCTGTCAAACAGGGTCTTTACAGCTTTCATAGCTTGCCATCATGAATTAATAATCAGGTTATTTGTAACACCACATCTGCCAGGGTAGCACCCCTCTTCTGATATTGAATCTACTCGTTTCGGTCTATAATCCATATAATGTGGGCTGTATTCTCCCTGCTGCTGAGGAATGATTTATAACTACGGATAATGTTTCAGGTGTGGCATGGATCTTTATTTACTTTATTTCGCTCTGAAGGCTTTCTTGATTCAGGTCATCATTCCACTGTTTTGCAGTTAATAATTAACCTTTTTTTTTACCACAAACTGCATTCGTCAACATACTTCTGCATTTTTGACTCTTTTTTTTCATGTATGTTCTGTTTGCACACATGCTTATAGCACTATCTGGATATGATCCTGGTTTTCTAAGAGATGGACCCGTTCCTCTGTAGCTGCAGTTTGTATCTCTGGAGAGATGGGGCCCCACTGTTAGTCATCAGTCATACAGAGCCATGCTGACTTTACTTTGTGACATCTTTCACTCTGAGTAAAGTGGGCTCTGTAATGCCTCCTTAATGGGGCTGATCTCCCACAGTGAGACAAATTGAAAAAGTAGAGTTGCTCCAGTTTAGTTAGACATTTGGCATGTTGTTCTTTCATGGCCATTTTTGTTTTTCTTACATTTTATTTCAGAATCAGCTTTATTATTATTTGCCACCACAAACAAGGATTTTGACATTTTAAGTATAAATATATAACAAAGAAACTAAAACGGTAAAGATAGTGTTTTTACCAAAGAGAAAGACATGGTTGAGTTAGTGTAAATATGCATGGTATTGATCTGGGCTCTCTACTGTTAAGTGTTTATCAAAGACGGCCAGGTTGTCGCACATAGTGCTCTGTAGTGCTGATCTGAAGGTAAAAGTCTAGTTTATCAGGACCTTCAGTTTTGAAACACCTATTTGTATCAATTTATGGACATGGCTGCTTTATCTTTGATGTGCTAAAATCGTCATTACAAATTCTGCTACAGAAGAGGGTCACGTGAGGTGGAATGCCGTTTCGAAGCATTTGTGAGTTATGAAAGAGGTCTACCAAGCAGGGCTTTGATGTGTGAGTTTTCAAAGGACAACGAGACAACAAACAGATTACAGAGGAAGCTAAATTATCTGTGAATTCAAGGTGCATCAATTAAACTTCTGTGTATATATGTAATATAATACATTATATAGGATATGTTATAAAAACTGTCACTTTGTTTGGGGTTTCTTGGTCGATTTTCAGTTTCTGAAGTTAGTATCGTCTCAAAAACATACATTTCTAGATTTCCATTCTAGATTCAATAATCTGCTGCGACCAGTTTTCAAAGCCACCAATTTTCACCTGGCATAAGCCAGTATTTGAAACCAATCTTTGTTCAATGATATGAAAGTAAAATGTTCCACATGCCCAAAGTATGATTATGCCATGCATGAAAGTCGGACAAGTTTTTTTTGTCTGCTGTTCAACTCATGTCATTGAGGCAAATATTTGATCACAGTAGACATTTCCGGCAATATCCTTATCAAATATTATGTTTTTGAAATGCTTGAGGCTTTTTTTCTTTTAGATTATCATACTAGTCATATTTTTGGAAGAAGTCAACCTCTATGAAAATCTTATTTGTGGAGATGTTTTTTCCACAGTACACAGGCAATAAACTGAAATTTCAATCACACATTGTACCTTTTTTAAATTTAAAGTTTTCCACTTATTTTTATTTTTTGACTTTGTAACAAACTCAAAAATATAGTATAACCTGCTAGGTGATCCATTTTTACATTTACAAGCAGTGGCGGTTCTAGACCAAATTTATCAGGGGGGCCAGGGTGGGGCCAGGGTTTTTTGATGGGGGCACAGAACAAAAGAATGAAAAAATAAGACAGGGCAATATTTAATTTTTTAATATATTAAGTGAGTCACAGAGCCACCTGTGGCTCTGGAGCTGCAGGTTGCAGACCCCTGATCTAACAGATCAAAACTGTGATCCTATCTCTTTACGGCTGAAGCTCAAAGTGCAACAGAGAAAGTAAAAGGTTACAGAGGAGTTTCAGATCAGCAACTTTATTCAGGATGAATTCATTCGTTCATTCATTTATAAGGAAGTAGTACCATCTATATCCTCTCTGAATTTAGACCAGTAGTTTAAGCGACAGATATTAGCGGCCCAGTAAGAAAAGTTTAGCGTTAGGGTAGTTTTGGAATAAAAGCCCTACATTCCTGTTGGATTTCTCCAAATGCACCTTGGATGATTGGAGATCATTTACTTCACCTGATTTAAGCATTCTTTTAAAGTAGAACTGTCACATTTATTTTTTCTTCACTGGTTCCTTTATGACTTTCCACTTTAAAATGTCAAAAAACAATATTTTATTTTTACCTTTGCACCTTTTTGAATAATGTTTTTTATATTACAACTTAAACATAAAACAAACAACCGTTTTAAATGGCACTGCATCAAAGAACATAAGAATATTGTGTTTCGATAGACTTTTCGAAGTTAACATAAAATCTGCTAATTATATGCTTAGACGTATTTTGAATAAAGTTGTCAGTGCGGCTTTAAAAAGCTGCAACCACTGTGTGCTTTTTAGCTGCTTTCAGCTAATTCGTCCAGCAATTTCTCCCTCAAATGCTTAATTTAAATGCTTTTTAAATAAAGTGTGATACAATTCTGAGGTCAAAGATGCATGTTTATCCAACTTGTACCATTTTTTTTTTTAAATCTCAGAAACAAAGTCTTATGGATATTGCTTAAAATATGTTTGTAAGAACTGGTTTGGACACTTGAAACCCACCTTTTGCAAAGAATAACTTAACATCTGAAGTTTGATGGCAGTGGGAGCAACAAATGGGGCAGAGGAAATGTTCTCACATCCTGATGGGAGCCTCAGTCATGAGGTCTGCCTCATGAGACATTGTTTAGTCTTTTAGGCTTACAGAGGGAAGCAACCAATTCAGAGACTTAATATGTTTCACTGCAAAGAGATACATATATTGATTCTGGTGTTTGAATTATTTTTTAGATGAACAGAACGAAAAAACAATCATCCTCACTGCGTATTCTTCATTTGAGTTAAATATTTGTGCTTATTAGGACAGTTTATATAATTATCCAACTTGGTTCTTTGTAGCTGTTTGCTGTAAGTGTGGTTTTATTCAGATATCAATTTAATTGTTTCCCAGAAGTCGCAAAAAACCAAAATGAAGGCACCATCTGAAAATGAAAGAGGCACCAAATCATAAATAACTGTTGTTGTGCATGTGGTTCTTTTAATGCAGAAAATGAAATGTTAAATTTTATTTTTTTGGTTATTCTCACTCACTCGGCTCAACCCTTGTAGTATATAATCTAAATCTGCAACATTGAATGTTTTAACTTTGTTAATCACGTATCCTGCAAACATCCTGATTTATTGGTCCTCTTGTATTTGTTGCTTTCCTTTTTGAGCCAATGTTTCCAGCCTTAAATATCCTAGGATAATAATATAGAAATCCACTTTTATTTATCAACTCCTAATTTCATCTTGTTTCTGAGCGACAACTACAAAATGATAACATGATGGAGGTGTAATAAAAAGAACAGATTTTGTCTAAGAAGCTGCAGGTACACTGAGAGGCATATACAATGAGAGATAGCAGTGCTTGAAGGCACGAATATGCACCAAAGATGAAGAATCGGTAATAAGAGCAGATTAAGGAAGAAGAGTGAAAACAGCAGTAATCAGTACCTCACCTAGAGAGGCTGTATTCACTGAGGTTTTAGTGCAGATCAGGAGGGATAGCAGACAGTGGAGAGACAGCTGCAGCCCTTTGTCCTCCACTCACACAATAACCTGGCCCTCAGAGAGCGATTATTAATTTTTATAATGTGGTTGTGCCATTTGTGTAAAAGTAAAGGTGGTTGCATCTGATTTTCCGCAGCTTGAAATTTCTACACATGTTGATGTAATTGTCTGTTATTGCTTTTAAAAAATAACGCTGCATTTTATCACTGTTGGAAGATTGGTTGAATAAACCAAGAATCTATGAGGATGTTTTCTCTTTTCAAGAAGACATGACTGTTGTAATCTCTGTTGCTCTGCAGGCTACCAGAATAAAAAGTGCCATTTTTTTCACAAGATAATTTCTCACAATCCTAAAATGATTTTATAAACTCTTCAATCCTGAATGACTTGTACAGCTCTGGTTTCTCCAATCTTGGAAAAAGTAGGTACAGTGGACAATTTCAGTTAATGTTGTTTGTTTCTTTTATTTTACATCACCATTATTATTGCCATTACTATGGACACCATTTTTAGTTTTGCAGTTGCTTTAATCTCACATTGAGAAAAAGTCTACTTTAATTTGTGTACATTTATGCAGTGGTGGAAGAAATCCCTCACACCCGTTTTATAAGCTAGAAAACGTTTTAACATTTTAGATAATTAACTGAGCTTGTTTGGACAGAATTCACTATATATTTCTGGATATAACCTGGATCTGTTTGTCTTGTAAAGTGCCTCCAGATGTCATTTGATGTGAATCGGCGCTATCTAAAAACACTGAATCAAATCACTATCATAAATGCTAATTCATCTGCACATTCTCTACTTGCACGTTTGTGTAGTTTTTCAGAGATATATAAAAGACCTATTAAAGGCTTTAATCTCTTATAATGCTGACAATATCGAAATATGAATTCATCTGCACACCTACACAAAATTACTTTACAAAACTCATCAGAAATTGTTGGTATAAAATCCAGGGTTTTGTTAATTTAAGGTTTTTATATAGGTTGTTGCTTAATTACTATGAATCATTAGCATTTACAGTGGGGAGAACAAGTATTTGATACACTGCTGATTTTGCAGGTTTTCCAACTTGCAAAGCATGTAGAAGTCTTTAATTTTTGTCATATGTACTCTTCAACTGTGAGTGATGGAATCTAAAACTAAAATCCAGAAAATCACATTGTGTGATTTTTAAGTAAATAATTAGCATTTTATTGCATGACATAAGTA
Organism: Crenichthys baileyi; assembly: GCA_036173005.1. NCBI lineage: Eukaryota > Metazoa > Chordata > Actinopteri > Cyprinodontiformes > Goodeidae > Crenichthys > Crenichthys baileyi. The sequence continues at coordinate 143,352 of JAHHUM010001479.1, forward strand.
TTATGTCATGTATAACAACATAACAACCAGTAATAATCCCGGCTCTCACAGGGTTGTTAGTTCTTCTTTAAGAAGCCCTCCTGTTCTCCTCTCCACCTGTATTAACTGCACCTGTTTGAACTTATCTGTATAAAAGACACCTGTCCACACACTCAGCCAAACAAACTCCAACCTCTCCACAATGGCCAAGACCAGAGAGCTGTGTAAGGACATCAGGGATAAAATAGTAGACCTGCACAAGGCTGCGATGGTTACAGGAAAATAGCCAAGTAGCTCGGTCAGAAGGCTTCAACTGTTGGTGCAATTATAAGAAAATGGAAGAAGATCAAGATGACGTTCAATCTCCCTCAGTCTGGGGCTCCATGCAGGATCTCACCCCGTGGAGCATCAGTGATCATGAGGAAGGTGAGCGATCAGCCCAGACCTACACGGCAGGACCGGGTCAATGACCTGAAGAGAGCTGGGACCACAGTCTCAGAGGAGGAAATGAGAGAAGGACATGTGGTCTGATGAGACAAAAATAGAGCTTCTTGATCTAAACTCCACTGTTGGAGGAAAAAGAAGGATGAGTAGAAGAACACCATCTCTACCGTGAAGCATGGAGGTGGAAACATCATTTTTTGGGGATGCTTTTCTGCAAAGAAGATAGGACGACTGCACCGTATTAAGGGGAGGATGGATGGGGCCATGTATCGTGAAATCTTAGCCAACAACCTCCTTCCCTCAGTAAGGGCATTGATGATGGGTCCTAGCTGGGTCTTACAGCATGACAACAACCCAAAGCACACAGCAAGGACCACTGAGGAGAAGCTCTATGAGAAGCATCTCAAGGTGTGGCCTAGCCAGTGTCCAGACCTGAACCCAATCGAAAATCTTTGGAGGGAGCTGAAAGTCCGTATTTTCCAGCCCTGAAACCTGAAGGATCTGGAGAAGATCTGTATGAAGGAGTGGTCCAAAATCCCTGCTGCAGTGTGTGGAAACATCATCAAGAACTACAGGAAACGTCTGATATCTGGAATTGCAAATAAAGGTTTCTGTGCCAAATATAAAGGTTTTTTTTCTGTTGTATCAAATACTTATGTCACACAATAAAATGGAAATTAATTGCTTAATTGCTTTTCTGGATTTTTGTTTGAGATTCTGTAACTCGCAGTTGAAGAGTACCTGTGATAAAATTAAAGACTTTTATATGCTTTGCAAGAGGGAAAACCTTCAAAATTAGCAGTGTATAAAATACTCGTTCTCCCCACTGTACATATAAACACTATGAGATCTCCAATTTCTCATGAAGCTTTGCTGGAATAGTTTGCAGTCTGTATTGAAAGATACTAAACTCAATCCACATTTTAAGATTTTTTTAAAGTCTGTTGAGGAGAAACGTGAGCTGATCTAACATAGATGATCTGAATAAATGTGTGTCAAGCAGCAAAGCAAAGTTTCTCAATAGCACTTGTGATAAATAACATTCTTTAGAGGTATATGTTACTACACAAGGAGCATGTAAGCATCATTAGTGTCAAGTTCTTTTTCACTTTGTGCTTCAAGGATCCTTTCACCTGATGATGCAAGAATGAAGCGAGTAAAAGCAAGAAAGATGCACTGTAGCCTAAAGCTTTCATTTCATTAAATATTTTCTTTACACGTGATATAAATTAGCTTTTTATAACAATCGAATCAAATTTGAGATTTTATTATATAAGGCTGTTGAACAAAGGACAACTGTAATTTTCCTTTTTTTTAAATTACCATCTCTACTGAGATAATAGCCATTTCATTCAAGAGTCTGTTGTATTCAAATACAAGTTCAGGACATTCTGCCTAATGATGTACTGATTAGGTGATGAACCCAGCAGCTGTGACTGAAAATCAGGATTTTTCCACCAAATATTATATTATGTGTCTGAACTCTTCCACATATCCTGGTGTTATATTTGACCAGGACATGTCATTTAAATCCCATTCTAAACAGGTTTCTAGGATTTCCTTCTTTCACCACCGGAAATTGCCAAAATTAGAAAAAGCTGTTATTTCAGCTTTTAACTTTATTTTTTCTATCACTTTTTTCTCTTCATAGAAGCTATATCCAGCCTGGCGTTCTGTTTAGCTGTTACACCTTCCTGGAGAGGACATCGGCTGAGCTTCTGCTGCCAACAACTTAATGTTCTCCTTCTACAGATGATACTCTTGGCCCTGTCTTTCTGTGTTTGACGCTGTCTCTCTCCTAGACATAGCTGTTGGCTAAGCATTTACGACTGTGCTCTCTTCCATGTTATAAACCTGAAAACTGGCTTATAGCTAATCTGCATAGCTGTGTTTCTCTCCTAGATGAAGACACTGAAAGGGCCACTGCTGCCATTAACTTTTTTTTTTTCTTCAACATAGAAAATAATCCTGGATCAGTGCTTCTGTGTTTCTATTTCTGTGCGTATGCTCTGTCTTTTCGAATCCCGTCAGTTGTGGCAAATGGCCGCTCACACTGAGCCTGGTTCATGCTGGAGGTTTCTTCCGGTTAAAAGGGGAGTTTTCCTTTTCACTGTTGCTACATGCAACAGTGGAATTTTAAAAAAATTGCCAAAATATAGTGTCTGCCTTTTTTTTCTGGTTGGTTACATTATTGTTATGGAGTCTTTAAATGTTCTTTAAAAATGTTAATGCCAAGCCGCCGGCCAACACAAGGTACATCTGACTCCCTGTTCGTAAAAGATAGAATTTAAAATCTTATTGATGGTCTATAAAGCACTGACTGGTCTTGGGCCTAAATTCAGATTTACTGCTTAGATATTAACTATGTAGACCCCTAAGATCATCAGAGACCTCATCACTGTGTTCCCAGGACCAGAACCGGATAACAGGAGGCAGCATTTCTGTACTTTAAATCAGGACTGACAGTATGTTGTTGCTGTTTACTGTTATGTACCTTTGAGGGTCAGTGATTGCTTTAGCACTTAATCATTGGCATATCTTACCTTTTTCTGCTTAATTTTTTCATTTTAACGCTTCATGTTATTAACAGGGTTCTAACCTTTCTGAGATGTCTATAATTCTTATTTCTGGTTTTTTGTTCTTCATGTAAAACAATTTGAATCACTTTGTATATGAATGGTGCTATACAAATGCATTCTAAATGAACAATGACCCTAAGCATACCACCATATTAGCTACAAAGTGTCTCAAAGACAGCAAAGTTAGGGCTTTGGAGTACCCATCACAAAGTGCTGATCTCAGTTAGCAGACAATTTGTGGGCAGAACCGATGGCTTAATTGATTAAAAATATTAATTTGCGCAATTTCCAAATAAACATTGCAGTTAGTAGAAATTAACACAAGTCCTAAGCAATAGTATGTTGATAATTAATAACAACTGCACCAGCTTCTCTTTGGTTATTGCTTTATTGAATTTCAGACATTAACTGAATAGTACATAACAGGTTGTTTTTTTTAAGCCTGAAGGATTTGCACATTTTTTTCTAGCCTTAGTAAATTAGATACAATATTTAGCAATGTGGGCTGCACGGTGACGCAGTTGGTAGCACTGTTGCCGTGCAGCAAGAAGTTCCTGGGTTCGATTCCCAGCCGGGGGTCTTTCTGCATGGAGTTTGCATGTTCTCCCCGTGCATGCGTGGGTTCTCACAGGGTACTCCGGCTTCCTCCCACAGTCCAAAGACATGCCTGTTAGGCTAATTGGTCTCTCTAAATTGCCCTTAGGTGTATGAATGAGTGTGTGCATGGTTGTTTGTGTGTTGCCCTGCGATGGACTGGCGACCTGTCCAGGGTGTACCCTGCCTCTCGCCCATAGACTGCTGGAGATAGGCACCAGCTCCCCCGCGACCCACTATGGAATAAGCGCTAGAAAATGACTGACTATTTAGCAATGCTACTAGTGTGCATTGTGTGTGTGTACGCGTGCAGAAATGGTAAATGAGCATCTCAGAAGTCTCTGAAATTGTTTTTTTCTCTCACATAAATAAAATTTGTCTGTCTTATGAAGGCTGGAAGGTGCATCATGACTCACAAACACAATGTTTCTAAATGGTTTCACCTTCTACTTTCTCTCTCACTGTAGTTCTTTCTCTATTTTATTACATTTCTAAGTTTTTGATCTCTAGCTAACACACATTGGCATAAAAGTAACCTCCAGTGTGTGGTCTCCCCCCTCTGGTATTATAAAGCCAATTATGTTGTTATTAAAAAAACTGATTCAATCAGCAGTTAATTATGGAGATGATTTGAGAACAATGACCTCAGTTTAGGGGAGATGGACTTAGGAATGTGGCAGTGGTGAAATGGGAAAAGCAAATGAAAGAGACGGGCATTGTTTTCAGGGGGGAATGACAACTGTAACATATAGATGCATAAATTTGGAGCCTGGCCTGTTGGCGGAGCAGGTGTAAAGGATGAGGAAGTGATGAGGAGTTTGACAGTCTGAGATGAAAGTTCAGATTTATGAAGTCGCTGACAGATGTGACCTGCTGCTCCTCCAGCTGCAAGCAGCGGCCCAAAGCGGCACAGCTGGTGATGAGGCAGCAGGTGGAAGGCGATTGGGTAAAATGCCAGACTAGGATCTTTGTGGCAGATGATGCAGAGTTCAAAGTAAATATTTTTTCAAGCAATAAACAGTCAGGATCATATTTTCTTTTATTGAAGATTTATTTAAATACATAGAGCTGCACGGTGGTGCAGTTGGTAGCAATGTTGCCTTGCAGCAAGACGGTCCTGGGTTCAACTCCATGCAGACAACTCCCGGCCGGGGGTCTGTCTCCATGTTTGCATGTCTGTCTGCATGTTCTCCCCGTGCATCTGTGGGTTCTCACCGGGTACTTTGGCTTCCTCTCACAGTCCGCCTGTTGCCCGTAGACTGCTGGAGATAGGCACCAGCTCCCCTGTTACCCACTATGGAATAAGCAGTATCGAAGATGAATGAATGAATATTTAAATATGTAATGCAAAGTGTATTTATAACACTTCTTGTAATAGGAAAACATTCATTAGGGGTGGGTTTTATACCCTCCAAAGTTTATTCTTGTTTAAATTCATGGTTGAAAAATCTTTAACGATGTGGCAAAAATGTGGCAGCATTAATAGCTTTTTACCCTCAAGCTGCTGTCAATAATGGCAAGGTGGATTTATTGCCAAAGACCATTTGACTGCAGCCTTACAACAGAGCCGCTAATAACTCATTAACAAAACTTATAATATCCAATGTTGGAGTTAGCCAATAAATCTGCAGAAAAACAATCCCATAAATCCTAAAAAGATCAATTCAGTGATTTCACGACTTGTTTAAACTTGCAGCTGTCCAGTCTGCACAGGATCCTCTCCTAACATTATACTGATTATTGAATTTGAAATTTGAAATGCAAAACAAAGGCAATACAAATACTGCCACTTGAAGTTGACACAATAGTTCAGTTATTGGCCTTAGGACCCCACTCATCAACACATTATACATATACATTTTTGATTCACTGCAGCTTTTTATATGTGTTTGTAGTTGCTGTTGGAACAGTCAATTGTGTCCAGGTGTTAACCATCTGACTCACACTGTGGCCCCTAGATGAAAGGAAATTGCTTTCAATGTTCAGAAAAAAACAGGTGTGATAAAGACTTAAGGCTCTCATAAACTGGAAAAGCCTGGAACGCCAGTGTGCTTGTACATAGTGAAGCCAGTTTAATACCAACATGGACAGAAATAGTGCTGGCAAAGGAAAAAGCCTCTCTTCCAAAACAATTGGCAGCTGCTCCTGTGGACAATCCAGAGGTCTTCGGAAGAGAGGGTTTATGGTCAGTGGAGACAATAACTGAGCTATTTTCTGCACAATGACAGGCTTAAGAACACAGTACCAGTCAAGCACGGCGATGGTGGCATCATGCTGAAGGTCTGCTTCGCTGCCATTGGTACTGGTGTATTGCAAAAAGGGTGGATGTAATCATAAAGAAACAACAGCTTGTCAGTTGATATTTTCACACAACTGGATGTTCCAGCAATGATCCTAAAGATACATCAACTGCTTTTTGAATGAATAAAGGAGGTTAACATTGAGCTTCTAGGATGGTCATGCCCATGATAAGGGCATGTACACTTCACTGGTCTACTGATCATTTATTTTTGCATGCTTTTTGTCGCTCGTACAAAATGTTTTACCAGTATAGCTGCAATCAGTCCCAGAGAAATCATATTTTAAGGTTACATGATTGCAAAACATTCTTCTTGCAAGTCTTCAGAAACTAGCTTCACTCTGGTTTGGACTCTCCCTCTAATATGATAACTACATCCTCAGTTTCGTCTCTGTCAACATCCATCAGGCCCATCACTGCTGCTTTCTGTCTAGTATAATTTCTAAATGACTTCTTTGTCTCTCTGCTGTCAGGTAGAGGAGATCCGAGGTTTTATTGAGTCCCTGGCAGAGAAAGTTGAAGAGGTGAAGAGGAAGCACAGCGCCATCCTTGCCTCCCCTAATCCTGATGAGAGTAAGGCTGTTTGTCTTTTTTACTTCCTTTGTGTTTAAGTCATTTTATCGTAATTTGCTCTGGGGCGAAAAGTTCAAGATGACAGAACCCCCACAGTTCTGAGAAATGCATTGCTGGGATTAAGGTACCTCAGTAGTTAGAGTGATATGGTGCAGAAAGCAAGGCTTCACTTACTTTAAAGTCTTTTGCACTTACTGATAGTCCTTAATTAGCAGACAGCTTTGCTGCTATAACGTAGACCACACATTTAATGTTTAATTTACTACACCAATCAATAAACATGAACTTTCATTATTTTAGGATATTGACCATCTTATGCTCAGGCGTTGTTTTTGCCGTTAATTTGGAGAATAGAAATGAAAAAATCCAACACTTAATGAGTTTTATTTAGGTGTATTTGATCCCAGTTGACAGCTCACAAGGCCTCTGCCGAGATGAAGGACATTCTGATGAGGAAATTCAGCCATTTGATTCAGGTGTGTTGGAGCAGGGATACATCTAAAAGTTGCAGGATAGTAGCTCTTGAGGACTGAAGTTTGACATCCCTGGTCTGATTTTTCCCATCATGTAACCTGGCATTTGACAGGGCTGTGTACACATTTGAAATTGGGTGTAAACTATGTCTTTGTCATGAAATGAGCAAAAAAAGTATAGCCGTTTTACAAAGCGAAACCTTTTAGGCTTTGAACCAACATAGCTCTTATTTATTCTGATAGTAGCAGTTTTTACTCCATTTTTTAGAATTATATGAGAAAAGAAGAGAACGACTTGTCTGAAAAGCAGAAATCCCTCCTGAAGCTGAGGTCTGTAATAGATGTCAGAAGACCTTGAAGTTGTTCAGAGCTGTCTGGTCCACCTGTCAGCTGCATCTGTACTGTTCAGGAATGTTAGCTCTTACAGAGTAATCGTACACTCTTTGTCCATTTTTCTCCAATTTTCTGCTTTCCTATTATTTTTATGGCTGGTGTTACCTCCCTCTGCTGGCTTCACTTTACTCATTTTAGACACTTGCCACTTTGCTTTTGTACAGTCGGTGTGGGATACTTCAGCCTATCTGTCCTCTTATCTATTGTCTCCACCATCCTTCTTCGCTCCCTCCTCTTTCTCTCTCATTAATGCCAGGGCATTGATCTACACCTCTGCTCTCACGGGGGGGGGGGGGATTTTACTCATACTTGTAAAGCCGCCAATCCCCTTTTTCTCCCACTGATTCCCTCCGTTCTTCCTACCTGAAAAGACACTGCTTTCTAGAGATTACCCCTTTAACCAGCCCCAACATGACCCAACGTGACAGGCAGTGTGGAGCTGGGAAGGCAATCAGGCGAGGTGTTTAATTTTTCTTCTACACGCTGTCTTTGGTGTGACTGGACCTAAAGCTCATTGTTTGTCTTTGTTTCCCTGAAAGCAAAACACACAAATCAGACAACAGATGATATTACTTGTTCCTTAAACGGAAATCTTTAAACTCTTTGCTTTCTAACCGTTGCCATCCTGCATCTGATGGAAGCCACTCAGATAACACCTCTTTCTCTTAGTAGAACTTGCATCTATGTATACCCTTTGTTCTGGCTATAAATTTTATAGATACCTCGGCATTGAATAATGCATTTTGTTTGGGAACACAAACGAACAGAGCATATTTCAGTCAATATATTTTACCAAGCACAGCGGTAAAAGTAATGCTGCTGAAGGTCATTTCCAGTGCTTTCCATTTATTCGTCTGACAATATTTCCTTCTGGGAGCCAAGGTGTGATTAATGTGCTTATGACACACAGTGGCTTTGCTTATGCTCTTAAAACAGCCTAAAAGGAAAAACAACAAAAGCTATAGGTCAACAACTCCACCGTAGGTCTGCTTCACCTTTGTGCACAACCATGGTTTAAGCTAAATTTAAGTATTAGAACAGGCAACTGGATTTACCTTGAAAATGAATGTTGGGAGTTCTTTAACCCTAGCAATGCAAGGTCCTTATCAAGACAACTCTGCTAAAAGAGATTTATAACAAGGTCTTTACAAAATGTCCCCCTAATTGGTCATTTTGTTGTTTTTTTCCATGTTCTCCTGCCTAATTAATGAAAAGTAGATTTTTTAACACATAAGTGAAATGCCACCTGGATGTTGTGGGGCTGTCATGGTTGACACGCCTCTTCAACAATGCGTGGCGGTCGGGGCGGGTGCCTCTGGACTGGCAGACTGGAGTGGTGGTCCCCCTTCATAAGAAGGGTGACTGGAGAGTGTGTTCCAACTACAGGGGGATCACACTCCTCAGGCTCCCTGGTAAGGTCTACGCCAGAGTAATGGAGAGGAGAGTCCGGCTGATAGTAGAACCTCGGCTTCAGGAGGACCAGTGTGGTTTTCGTCCCGGCCCAGCTCTATACCCGGACCAGCTCTATACCCTCTACAGGGTACTCGAGGGTTCATGGGAGCTTGCCCAACCGGTCTACATGTGTTTTGTGGACCTGGAGAAGGCATTCGACTGTGTCCCTCGTGATGCCCTGTGGGGGGTGCTCCAGGAGTATGGAATTGGGGGCCCTTTATTAGGGGCCATCCGGTCCCTGTACGAGCGGAGCAGGAGTTTGGTCCGCATTGCCGGCACTAAGTCGGACCTGTTCCCGCTGCATGTTGGACTCCGGCAGGGCTGCCCTTTGTCACCGGTCCTGTTCATAACTTTTATGGACAGGATTTCTAGGCGCAGCCAAGGGCCGGAGGGGGTCTGGCTTGGGGACCAGTGGATTTCGTCTCTTCTTTTTGCAGATGACGTTGTCCTGCTGGCCCCCTCTAGCCAAGACCTACAGCCTGCGCTGGGGCGGTTTGCAGCCGAGTGTGAAGCGGCTGGGATGAAGATCAGCCCCTCCAAGTCCGAGGCCATGGTTCTCGACCGGAAAAGGGTGGCTTGAATGCCTTGGGCTCCCCCCGGAGGAGCTGGAGGGGAGGAGGTGTCTGGGGAGAGGGACGTCTGGGTGTCTCTGCTGAGTCTGCTGACCCTGCGACCTGGTCCCGGATAAAACGGAAGAGTACGAGTACAAGTAATTGAAATTCCTATATGTAAAGAAGTGGTAAAATACAATAGCAATGAACTTGTTTTCTGCACAAGTTGTTAGTCTTTCCTCCTCTGACATCTCTTCTTCAATCTGCAGAGAAAAGTGTCATCAATCCTATTCACACACTGACAGTTTTATGTGAAATCTACCATACTTCAAGATGTTATTCACTGGCACAATGATAATGTTTCATTGTTTGTGCAGATACAGAAATCATGCTCCCAATCTGCTTGTCTCAGTTTTTCAGAACCCACGCTTGGGTCGGTGGGAGAACATGCAAACTCCAAGCCAGGTTTTGAACTCAGGACCTTCTTTTTTTTTTTCAGCACTAGTGGCCTTTATTTATTTATTTTTTGACAGTAGGCAGACAGGAAAGAGGGGTAGAGAGAGGGGGAGACATTCAGCAAATGTTGCCGGGTCTGGGACTTGAACCCGGGACAGCCACTTCGAGGACTGTAGCCTCTGCATATGGTCGCGCGCTTAACCCCTACACCATCAGCGCCGTGCCCGAACTGTGGACCTTCTTGCAAGACAACAGTGCTGACCAATTCTGTCACCGTACAGCCCTTATGTAGCACCAATCCTTACAAAAGCAACCTCAATGCAATTTGCAGAGGAAGCAAACAAGTTTGGTAAAATTCAAATAATTTCTGACCCAGTTCAATCCAGTTTCATCTCTGCTACCCCAGCTGACCATAACATTGTGCTGGTAATCCTGCCCCCCTGTAGGCCCCTCTTATTAAGCACAGAGATGCTGTCACATGCAGCTTCTGTGTAATATTATCATCTTCCCTGCTTTATACATCATTCCACATTAGTTTTCCACCCCCTTTAAATGAAGCAAAGCAGATTCCCACCAGGGATTTGCAATTTATTATGTGTGTGTTGTTTTTTTTTCCCGTGGGTGCAAGTCAGCGTGTTTGAAATGTGCTCAGCACTTCTGTACAGTAGGAGCAGCTTCAACAACAACGATAGGTAATCATCAGATTGAAATGAAACTGTATTTTCTCTAGTGCTGAACAGAGATGATATAAATAAGTTAAATACTTGCATTATTTGGGTTGTTTGTTGGCCTTAGACATCTCTGTGTCTCATTAATTTGATTTAGGAAGCTTTCCTTTTAAAGATTTTAATAACAAAGGTTTGGAATGATTGCTACTGCTGCAGCAGCATTGGTGGCTTTTAAACTTGGATGCACCCAGGGGCGAGTGAGGCTGATATAAAGTAAAGAAGGGCTTTATTAAGAGCTTAAAACCTTCATTTGTTTGATTATAAAGGTCTGCAAAAGGTTTCTGATACTAATGATAATTTTAATCACCTAATATCAGGTTCAGTTGGCAGTGCAGGATCTAAAGGTCTATTTCTCGCTACATTGCAGCTGAATTTGCTAAATAAGTTTTAGAAAACTGTGTTCAGTTTACTTTTAAATATTTTATACTAATGTACAGTAATATGCATGTCTATTATTACTACAGAGATATTTGTGGATTACAGAAAATGTTTAAATTAGTTAAACTGGTTTCATGAATGATGTTTAAAAAAATAGAGGGGTATTTTACATGTGAAATTTTGCAACAATGTGAAACACAAAATTATAAGCTTTATTGACTTCTTTATTTACTGTAAGCAAGAAAAGCACAGAAAACTTGTGCAACAACTCAAGAGCTGCTTTTATCAGCACCCAATATTTTGTCAAAGCTAAGCAACATATGGCCCAATGACTCTTAACCCACAGTTAAGTTATTCAAACTAACCCACCTTTTTTTAGTGTGTAGGTTAATTGGTCTCTCTAACTTGCCCTTAGGTGTGAATGTGTCATGCATGGTTTTCTGTACTGTGTGTCTCTGTTTTTTCCTGTGATGGACTAGCTACCCGTCCCTGGTTTATCCCGCTGACCCCTGCAACACTGCGAGGATTAAGTGGGCATAGAAACTGAACTTCTTGCTGCTCCCTTGGGAAGCATCATTTGTCGACTGAAGTATTATTATTGCTGTTCCTGTCTAATATAACTTTTCTGCTCTATATGTTTGTAGAAAACAAACATTTTTTGTTTTCAATACTGAAACATGTCTAAATGCTGAGGAAGCAGAGAGACTGCTCTGCAGCTGGAAGCCTGTCTCGCGTACAGTAGACCTTCAAAACAAGCTTCAATCTCACATTTAAACTTCACGTAACCATCCTTTTTGGGTCTTTAAAAGTTCCAGAATAAAATCAAACCAAAATTTAAACTGCAGCAGATCAGAACCAGAAAGTCTGGATCTGTGAGTGGATCGATCACCTCAGCCTGATTTCAGATCCAACAATGATGCTGATATATGATCAGCTTAGACAAGTAGCTTAATGAAGTTAGCCACTAAATTGTCACTGCTGGCTGACACTCTGCGCATACTCTGGTGATCTTTATGTAAATCCTTGGAAACATAAATTTTACTGATATCACAGACTTTTTCTTTCATTAGTACTCTTGCAGATATTTTGAAAGTCACAGAGACATCATGCTTGATGATTGCAACCCTCAAAACAATTCTTCTCCCTGTATATCTTTATAAACCAGCTTCTTTTGGATTTTGCCTTCCCCTCTAATGCGATAATTGCATCCTCACTTAAGTCTTTGTCAACATCCATCTGGCAAATCACAGATGCTTCCTGTCTAAGTGTGCCGTACAACATACTTCTCTGTCTTTTCATTGACAAAAGAGATCAATATACAGTTTGTGAGATTCTTATGTACTTTTTACTATATAATTGTGCTGCTTTTATTTAAGTTTTAAGCTTAAAATCGTATCACCTACAGCAACACAGGAGTCTGGATCTCAGTCTCAGTCCAATATCCTATCCAAGAATCACAGCAGTATCAGGTCCAATAACGATACTGGATCGGATCAGTCCCATCTGCAGTTTTAATATCAGAAATGCTTGTAGTAATTATGTTCATAAACACGGACAGGTCTTAACATTGACAGCTGTTGTTTGTAAATCCTGGTTGAATTGCTGTCCTTCAGAGGTTGGAAATGTGGGAGGCACACGTTGGGTAAATTTCTCTGTAGTGTGATGTTTATTCTAGTCATTTTTGGAGCTGATCATAGACTATCCGGTTTGGAAACGATAGTAAAATACACACATTGTCAGGATCTCTGTATTGTTCCTTGTTGTTGCTGCACTGTGCTTGGCCTCTAGGTGGCTCTGGGTTCGTGAGGAGTGGTGGCAGGTGTTCCAGATTCCTCATCAGCCCTGGAGGGTATTTAAGATGGAGGCCGCCAGCAGTTCAGTGCCAGAGTGTTGCCCTCATTGGTATAGACTCAAGCCACAGCTTTGCCTAAGAGCTGTCTTTGTTCTGCCAGTAACTTTGTGTTTACTCCTTGCAGACTGGATACTAAAGCCTGACTTGTCTTTGAGAAGATCCATGCCAACGTGGATGTTGTCGCTGAAAAGAGGATCTCCTAATCGGGTGGATTATATCTGGTTGGTCAACGCTTGCTTCCTAACTAACTGTCTGGTGGCCTTCCCGACGGAGCCTTCCCTGGATTTACTACGAACCTCCACAAGCGAACCCTGTCCACCCTACCTCGCAATAACCTCATCAGTCAAACCACAGAGTTACTTCAGAGTGAGTTCAAGCACCTACCAGCTCGTTCATCTCAGTGTGCAGTTTCCTCTATTGTCTCACCCCCCTCCTGGCGGATCAAGCTCCACTTTCTAGTAAGACTGAATTATTATTTTGTAACATTCTCCATTCTTACCGTGTCTACTTACCTTTTAGGGGGTCTCCGGTTCCAGCTCCGCTTCCTTTTTCCCCAGCATTCTGTAAAATAAAAAACTTTTGTCAAACTTCTTCGGTCTCCTGATTGCTTACTGCATGTGGGTCAAAACAATTCGTAAAACTATGACACACATAAGCAAGAGCATGAGTGTGTCTCATGTTTATTCACTTACAGCTCCATGTACATGATAAAGGTGCATAGAGCAGCTTATGGTTGCCAGCAAACTCTCAGCTGGTTTTACTGCTATAGATCTTTAATTAGTTATTAGTGGCTGTGTGCTGACACTGTTTTATGAAGTCCAAGCCAGTTTATTCTCCTTTGTTTCTACGATCCTGCATCTGTTTGTAGTCAAGTAACTACAAAAATGCAGCACAGAATAATTTTAGCTGTGTTATCTGAGTAAAATTATCAATGATGTTACAGAAACACCAGGCGACTTGCTACATACCAGTAAATCCACTGACTGGCTGAAAACTAACATATGGAAAGTCTTGGGCTGAGCCAAGGCCCAGGTCTTGATCTCGTTGAGATGCTGTAGGGTGATTTGAAACAAACTGTACAAGAAACCCCCCAAACATCTCACGGCTGAAAGTGAGGAGTGAGGCAAACAATCATCAGACTGATGCCAGAGACTTGATACAAGAACCATTGTATGAACGCTATTTCAACAAAATGAAGAGTAGCTGTTAACATGACATTTATGTGTGAACATTTCTTAATAAGAACTAAATATTAAATTGGACTTAAACTTTGTTTCACATGACTGTATATATACACATGGGCCATTTTAACAGGTTTAATAAGCACAATATTTGATAATTTGTACTACAGTTTGATTCATAACACTATCCGTAAGAATTACAAATGTAACGATTTTTAAAGAATAAGTAGATGTCTACTTGGTGCAGAGATGGCATGTTTGTCAGACTGTCCAGTTTGTTACCAGCTGACTCGGCTCGTAAAACCTCTCTAAAGGTGCTCCAGACACACAGAAGAAATATGAAGCTGTTGCTTTCATATGTACTTTGGCTTATAAAGTGTTAATAATCCAGCAGGAAACCTGAGCTGTGACCGTAAACCCAGATGCAAAAGATCGATCTAAGTGTTGTTAATGCATCTGCATCCTTTGTACTTTAAAGCCGTTTGAGTGAAGCAGCTCAGCTTAAGAACTTGATGTTGTGCTTGTCTCTTTTCTGACCTTGCTAAAACCAACATTCCAAGTCTTAATGTGAAAAAGTTTTAATATTGTTGCAAACGGTGGTATTAATTTGGAGGATTAATTACCTTATAAATGTTACAGGACAACAAATATATGGTATAGATGTTTTTATTTTAAGTTTTTATACATGTCCCAGAGTTAAGTGAAATCTCACATCTGTAAACCTGCTCTTTACCACTTAAACGTAAGGGTTTATTTATCAAACTTTCTCCAGCCACTTAGAGATCAATCTATCTGACATCTCTGTTTCTGGAGAGCATCTTTCTACCATTAAACGTGCTCAGCTGACAGCACTGGCAACGCCTGTTTTAATTGCAGCCTGTGAGTGTTACTATTTCTGGTTTTGGTTTTTCGCTAAGTGGAGATCTGTTTGCCAACGCTCCTCCACTGTCAACCAAAAGTACCCTCAGCTTTCTTTTTGTCTCTTTTTCTTCCTTCCCTCTCAGCTGCCATTTCCTCTGTGCCTTATCACTTTTAATTTCCTCTTCTCTAATATCAGAGCTGATACGAAGCCACGACTTAATGCTGCAGGAAAATAATAATGATGAAAGAAAGGTTAATCGAATGTGGACGATGATGTCCAAGGCTAAGCACACACACAGACAATGGAGTTCAAAGGCGGTAAGATAATGCATTCACTGGGAGATAAATCATGTCTTCTGCACCTTGTCCTCTTGACTTCAGAGCCAGCGCTCAGTGAGGGTGTGCAGGGTTCATGCTCCGATCTTGATTACAATGTTAGTTGTTTGGAGGCAGAGGGAGGTTTCAAAGTGACAGCAGCAGTGCCATGCCACCTCAGTGTAACCCTGGTGTTCAGTGTAGGAAGAGGTTGGTGAAGAAATGGAGGTTTTTCAGGGAAGAGAATCAGGTTGTTAGCAATGACATAATGAGTAGATAAAATCTTCCTACAAAGATCGCTTTGCAATAAGAAACTTTGGTCTTTGTTAAATTTAATCTTTCAGATGGAACGTTTCTCATATTTAGCTTCAGCCTTATCCTAAAAAAAAATTCTGTTTCTCTTTTAAGAAGTGGTTAAATATTCTGCCAGAATAATGCCAGACACTTGTTAATGGCTGAAAAAAGGGTGTGTCTTCTCCCTATCCTACAAGGACATTCATCTAAGTATTATTATGTATATATTGTGTATTAGCCTTTATGGTTAATTCTGAAATTTAGTGAATTGTAGAAAATCCACAATAAATTTAAACTTGGGAACCAAATTTTTATTCATCTCTTGAAAAGGAGAGATTTAAATCAATCATTAAAGCCCAAAAAGTAATATGGCTTTCAAGTGAGTGAGTGTATGTAAACCTCTAACTAGAACTGAATAGACCTTTGTTGGAGTTGGTGCAGTTTAACCCTTGTGTTTTAACTGTGTCTATGTTTGGATAACTTAACTGGAGTCTGTTTACATGTTTTGCAGTTTTTGCTACTTTAAAATCACAAAAAATAGACAGCTTTTTTGATTCTGCTGGATTTGATCAATTACTGCAGGCAGAACAGAAATAGGTTTGGGTTACTTCTGATTTTTACTGCCACCTCCAGAACATCTCTACATTATATGCAAATTAGATGTTAATTAAATGTACTATGGCCTCTTTTTACAGCCAAATTGTTGGTGCATTAAAAAAGTTAAAACTAAACAAGTAACTTTTTGAGAGATTAAATTTGAAGTCGAATATTTTTAGCCCGATTTAAGTATCAAAATGATGTCAATGTGTCTTGTGGTGTTATTCAGTTTATAAAATGACCTAGCTTGGCCTTGAAGTAAACGAATCATCTATCCATCCATTTCTATACCTGTTTCTTCCCTACAGTGTGGCAAGGTTGCTGGTTCCTTTCTCCAGCGGTCTACGGGCGAGAGGCAGGGTACACCCTGGACAGGTCGCCAGCCCATTGCAGGGCAACACTGAGACACACAGGACAAACAACCGTGCACACCTAAGAACAATGTAGAGAGAGCTTACAGTCATTTTTCTGGACTGTGGGAAGAAGCCAGAGTACCCGGTCAGAACCCACACATGCTCAGGGAGAACATGCAAACTCCATACAGAAAGACCCATGGCTGGGAGTTGAACCCAGGACCTTCTTGCTGCAAGGCAGCAGTGCTACCAACCGTGCCACAAACTAATCAAACTAAGATAAAACTAAGATTTTAAGCTGGAAAATGCATTTATAGCTGCCCATAACCGATCATTTGTTTTTTTCAAAACAGTATCTCAGTTTCAAGAGAGATATAAAAATCAAAGATGGATTATCTTTATCCAAAGTGTAATGCAGAAGGTTTTTAGACACTGTCTTTGAAAATGCTGATATATACATGTATACTGGCATCAGACAGAAGGATAAAGGTCTTTGTCCTGCATCGAAAACCCTCCAGCAATACTTTGGTGGTTGAACTTTATCTGTGCTTTCAGTTTGCCGTTTGCTGTGTTCACGCAGTATTCCAGCAGCAGAGTAAATGTTGGTAATGTTTGAGGGATGAGCTCAGATTCTGTCTCTCTGACACAGACATTTGGACTCTAGACAATCAATAAGCAGAGCAAACACACAATGGACTGGTAATACATTTACAGAGAGAGCAGAGGGGGAAAAAAGAGATTAACGGATAAAAATTGAAAAGCAGAATGGCATCAATTGACCCGACATTAAAGAGGAGAAAGAATCAGCTTGTTAAGTGTCTGATAAGCATACTAAGTGTCTTTGTAATTATAGGACCTTATTGACTGCTAAATATGAAAAATATTCAAGCTTTAGTTGAATATTTTACAATTTGCAGCACAGGTAAAACAACAACACAGATAAAATGGTTTAAAATGTTCACTTTATTGCTAAAAAATATTAAAATATTGTTTATTTCTGCAAAGAAAATTCAAAGTTACTTTTTGATAAACATATACACTAAATGTATTAATACCCAGACTGTACAGAGACATTAAAACCACTAGAATATAGAAGATCTCTGCAGAGTCCTGGAAATGTCCTCCTGGGTGCATCAAGAACGCTGTGCTCCTTGTTACGTGGGCGAGCGCCGCATCCTTTTTGAGCATGCATACATTTTTCAGGAGGAGGTTGTGGTCCCTGCACATCCTGGCTCCTTTACACTCTGTGGAGGAACCTGGTAGAATCGAACCAGTGTTCACCTACATGGGTCACTCACCAGAGAATTTAAAGGTGTGGTCATGCTTGCCTTATGCTAAGGCTGCACCCTCATCACATCACACCTATGTCTGGCTGGCAGACACAGGAAATAATCCAGTCCAATAGTCCTGTAACCGGTGGGTTTTAGTTCGAACCCCCACTCCGTCCGTCTCAGTCTTTGTGTCCTTTGGGCAAGACACTTCACCTGCCTTGCCTGCTGATGGTGGTCAGAGGGCCTGGTGGTGCCGACTGTATGGCAGTCTTGCTTCTGTCAGTGTGCCCCAGGGCAGCTGTGGTTGCATTGTAACTCACCACTGTCAGTGTGTGAATGTGTGTACGAATGGGTGGATAACTGATTGTAGTGTAAAGTGCTTTGGAGTCTTCAAACTTGATAAAGCGCTATACAAGTGCAGGCCATTTACCATTTTACCATTTAATCTGGTATGAAGGCGGCCTTAAAAAACTACTGACCAGAACTGTTCCTTATTTTCTGCGGTTTAGGGGTGGATCAGAGCAACTTGAAATCCATACAAAATCCCTTTATCTGTCCTCTTTATTTGTTTTTCCCTCCAAGTTTAAATTTTAAAATGACCAAACTCCTGCTAGTTTCAGAAACTACAACTATATTTTTGCCGTGTTTCCACAGCTATAAAAGAGAAATGTGCAGTTGGAACCAGTTTTCTTTTCTTTTTATCTTTCCTTCACATTCACTTTGAAAAGAAAACAAATTTGTAACACCAGAAATGAATTTATTTTGTGCTGTGTGCTCACAGGGGCCTTCTTCTAGCTCCCACATATCTCAGTGCCTTGTAGCATCTCCCTGGCTCTCCTTCCTTCTGTCACTTTGAGACAATCTAAAGCTGCCGAGAGGACCAACTGGACACATCTCCATAGCAACACAGTCTTAATGATGGCAACAAGCGTGACCTGAAGATTTCATCTGAAAACGTCTGGGAGAGGGATGGAGTGTGAAGCCACAGCTCAATTTTGCCCTCTAATTTGCCTCTGCCTCACTTCTCCTTCTACTTATTCATCTCTGCCGGCACTCTTTCTCTTTTCACACAGCAAATAATGAGCCTGAATAGACACTTGATCTGATAGGTTGGCTTCTTCTGTTCAGTTACCGCAAGAAGCAAATGAAATCTAACCACTTAAAAGACACACAACACACACTCAGATGCACACTTACACCACTTGTAACAACCTGGGACTAACCTCAATTTTTATGTTATTATTTCTGCGCTGCCTTGTAGCTGCCCTCGTGGAACAGCACAGTTATGGAGAAATGAGGGAGGGCATTTTCCTAAATCTTACACATCTTGTCTGTTTAGGCTGTCCACTTGTTCTGGCACTCTTAAATTACATTGTATGGGTTTAAAACCCAAAGTTTTTTTTTTTTTATTTCTGTCCTTTAAAACTACTTTTTTGTCTTTTCTTACAAAGATGGTAAATATATGTAAATGTACAATTACCTTGATGACAAAAGACCCTTGCAAAAAGACCGTATTTGTCTCACAACCCACAATGGGGTACCGACCCCAACCTAATGAATCACTGACATAGAGGATCTGTTAGGGAACAGCTGCACTAAGCTGTGGATTCATTTCTGGCATAACCTGAATTTATGTTCTTGTGCTGAATAGTCTCATCAAAGGGTTGAGAAAAGAAATGTTTACATGTGACATTTGGCACATAGGCAAAACATTTTTTTTACTTTATCCCACCAGAGCACCTTCTTCCAAATGTTTGCTGAGTCCCTAGTTGGCTTATGGCAAGCTGCAAAAACTTCTTATGTCTTTCGTTTACCTGGCTTTCTTCTTTGCACTCTTCCTTATTAGCCAGATTTATGGAGGACATGACTAACAGTTTTCCTGTTAAGAGAATTTCCTGCCTAATATAATGTTCTTTCTCAAGGCTGCAGACAGCTTTTTGGATCTCATGACTCACTTCAACAGTCAGAAGCACACCAAACTAAATGTCTTTGGTTCAAACTGGGATAATGTCCTAAAATAATACTTACTTTGACAAAACTTGTGACCTGTGCACACGTTTGTAAACAGGCCCACTACAGACCACTGCTGAACTAATTTTGTCATGAGGGCATCAACCCACAACCTCAGATCAGTTTCTGACCTTGACAAACTCTTCACTGCACGTTTGACAACGTCCAGCTAAATTGCAAACAAAAGAAATAGAGTTACATACATTTATGCCAAAAAGAAGAAAATACTTTTTATGTTTTGTGTAGTTCTTTTTCTGCGTCCTCTTATTTAATTAGTGAATTTTAAGTTATATCTCCTTTTTTGTTCAATAGAAAAAAGTCTGATATGTGCTGCAACGAGGGTTGCATGGCTGTGCAGTTATTACCACTGCCGCATTGTAAGAATTCAACAAGGGGATCCTTCTGTGTGGAGTTTGCATTTTCTCCCTGTGCATGCTTGGGTGTCCTCTGGTTATTCTGGCTTCCTCCCACAGTCCAAAAACATGCATGTTAGGTTCACTGGAGACTGAGTGTGTTTGTGAATGGTTGTGTGTTTTCTATGTGTTGCCACTGTGATGATCTGGCTATCTCTCCACTGTGTACCTTCCCTTTTGACTATTGGAGATCCCTGTGACCTTTAGTAGGAAGGAACAGGTATATGGAATGGCTGGATGAATGCTACAAGTAACTAATTTGTTAGGCTCTGTGCAACGGAGGAACCCCAGAATGCAGACGAGCAGGCAGCGTGATGGTAAGTGCGAAAACGATTTAATAAAAAACAAAAACTCACTCTCAGAAGAGGCAGGAACAAAACAGAAGCAGGTTGGCTAGACAGGCATGGCATGGTCCAAAAAACAAGACTTGAGCATGATTTGGATAAACAAGACATGGTTTGAAAATGTTTCCGCCACGAATAACTGAACAGGTGTGTATATATAGAGTGTGAAACAGGTGGAGCTAGGAGACAGATTAGTTTGGAGCAGGTGAACCGGATAAAGATAATTAACAGACAGAACAGAACGTGGCTGGAGCAAGAACAGAGACTCTTGAATACAAACAAAAACATGACCAGAACCAAAAACCAAGCTTGACTAAACATGAACAAGACTAAAACAAAACCAGAAAAACAATAAACAGAAGCATGATTCAAAAACTGAGAAATATAAGAAAAACCCAGAAACCAAAAACCAAACAACCCCAAATCATAACATAATTACTACAGATTTTCTTGTCATCAAGTACCGATGAGACTGTAGAATAACTTCATCTTGTTAAAAATGCCCTCTTATCTGTATAAGAGGGCATTTTATTCTGCCACGTATTCTTAAAGGCTTAAAAATTTCCAAATGTATGAATGTATGAAATCTTTATTCTTTTTGTGAAAACACACACACAAAAAGAGCATTTTTGTTGTTTTTTGGCAGTAGGACCACATTAGATCGAGATTAGCATTAAAACTGTAACAATACAGAAAAACATTTACCTTGTCTAAAATAATACACACTGATCATACGCTGCCTGGCCAAAAAAAAGTCACCACCTGGATTTAACTAAACAAATAGGTACGAGCCTCCCATTGAATAATTACTGCATGGGCGATTATGTTTCAGCTGGCAACAAGTTATTTAACCCCAACTGGTGCAATGAGTTGCTTCTCATTTCTTAAACAACCATGTCGAAAGACACATCCCGTGGTTGTGGAAAAGGTGTCAGTCTGTTTCAGAAGGGTCAAATCATTGGCATGCATCAAGCAGAGAAAACATCTAAGGAGATTGCAGAAACTACCAAAATTGGGTTGGGAACTGTCCAAAGCATTATTAATAACTGAATGGATAGTTGGGACCCATCGCCTTTGAGGAACAAATGCGGCTGGAAAAAAATCCTGAATGATCGTGATTGGTGATCACTTAAACGTTTGGTGAAATCAAATCAAAGAAAAACAACAGTAGAACTCCCGGCTATGTTTAATAGTAAAGGAAGAGCATTTCCACATGCACAATTCGACGGGAACTCAAGGATTGGGACTGAACAGATGTGTAGCCTTAAGAAAACCACTAATCAGAGGCTAACTGGAAAAAAGGCTTCAATTTGCTAGGGCGCATAAAGATTGGACTCTGGAACAATGGAAGAAGGTCATATGGTCTGATGAGTCCAGATTTACCCTGTTCCAGAGTGATGGGCGCATCAGGGTAAGAAGACAGGCAGGTGAAGTGATGCACCCTATTGCCTATTGCCTACCGTACAAGCCTGTGGGAGCAGTGCAATGATCTGGGGTTGCTGCAACTGTTCAGGTCTGGGTTCAGCAACAGTATGTGTTCAAAGAAAGAGGTCAGCTGACTACCTGAATATATACTGAATGACCAGGTTATTCCATCAATGGATTTTTTTCTTCCCTGATGGCTCGGGCATATTCCAAGATGACAATGCCAGGATTCATCGGGCTTGAATTGTGAAAGAGTGGTTCAGGGAGCATGAGACGTCATTCTCACACATGGATTGCCACCACAGAGTCCAGACCTTAACCCCATTGAGAGTCTTTAGGATGTGCTGGAGAAGGCTTTGCGCAAACTCTACCATCATCAATGCAAGATCTTGGTGAAAAATGAATGCAACACTGGCTGGAAATACATCTTCTGACACGGCAGAAGCCTTTCAAAACAATGCCACAGCGAATGCGTGCCGTAATCAAAACTAAAGGTGGTCCAATTAAATATTAGAGTGTGTGATTTTTTTTTTTTCGTACTTTTTTTTGGCCAGGCGGTGTAGGTTGTTTAAGACATAGTTTTGATTTGTGAAATGTAAAAGGTATTTGCATAAGGCTTATTTGCATGAACAAACAGAATAAGGAGTGGCTCAACCAGGGTGCCATTTCTTTATGAACCAATTGTTGGTTTTAGTAACTATTACTAAAGCCTGTCTAAACTGAAAAGATATTGGTGGATTCTTTGCATCTTATTTTTTTGTGCAAAATTTTCTTCTACATTAAGGGCCTGATCTTCAAAAGGTTTGCGTGTACAAAACCGCACGCAAACCTGATCTACAAACGAGGTGGTAATCGGATTGCTTGTGCAAAGTCAGCGGAACAACTTTTCAGTGTCTGCCTTGATGAATATGTAAAACATATGATAATGACCCAAACGCGCAATTTCATGGGAGGAGGATATGCGAATGTCATCCCTTACCACCCACAATGCGATTTTCGATGGCTGAAACGGTTTGCGGACACAATTTTTGCGTGGGGATTTAGCACATTTCAAATGCAGGTGCTAACTGGGACGTCTGCTTTCACTTTGGCCAGAAGGAGGCATAGATAGAATGACAGATGACAGGGAGAGAGAATCTTGTGTACATGTGTCAACAGATTTGGATTGTCAAAAATAAAAATATTAAAAATACATGAGAATAGAGGATTATATGTAGGATTATCTAAACTCTAATTTGGAGCCAATCACAATCAAAAGCCATGATATTTCTCATGTGACAAAACTCCTTGCAACACTGTGCAAAATGCGCACATAACAGATCAAGCGCGCACAGCCTGTAATCGCACATCATGCAAAAGACCCAATGTGCTCTGATGTTGATAATATAATTAATAGGAAAGAACTAAAGACATAATGCAGATGAAATCCTTCATTTGGAAACTGGATGCTAAAATCACTTCTTAGCCGGTGAAAAATCACCATTTAAGGCAGCTTTTCCATGTGGTGACAAAGACAGTGTATGCTTTAACCTTTTCACTGAACAAAAAACATTGCACAGTAACAATATGTCATTGCAGGGCAATTGGAGCTGGATCAGTTTACGTTGTTTAAATGTGAACAAATGCCAGGGGAGGGTTTTGTTTATGCAGTTAAAAACTATTTTGTGTCACCAAAAAACTATTTCAACAATCAAACATGTTGTATATTGTTAAAATATTGGCCAACAAGCAAAAGGAATTTAGTAAAATCATTGGAAAATAGTTTAGTTTTATGTACATAAATGCTCAAATTAACTTTTTTGCAGGACAGTTATGTGACGCTATGTTTTAAAATTAGCATAGCTATAAAATACAGATTGCCATAACAATCTATTTTTATGTTGCTAATATTACGTTCAGGCTTAAATATTGTGGCTGTTTATGATAAACTCAGAACTCTTCAAAAATGTACCCTCAAATAACAACAGAACCCGGTGAGTCTCTGAAAATAATAAAAAGATCAAGGAAGACAAATTAATTAACAGACATATTTGTCTTTATATTGTTAATATTGATTGGCCAATTTGTTGCGAGTTACGTCGAGCAAGAGAAATAATCTCGTCAGGGCAGACGACATACCTGTTGTGAGTAGCACAATGAAAGTTAACTAATTGTAACAGTCCACAAAAGCAAGGGCTAAACGGAACAGAAGGAAACAATCCACAACTAGATAATTTCTAATGATACAGCATAACAATATCTGCATGTTTCTAGCAACACAGTAGAGGATCTGTTTGCTTTTCCTCTTGGTCCAGCCAGTAGCACACACAATTTTCTCATTTAAATAGGGCGGTCTGCACCTGTTTTGCACCTGCTATACATTGCACGAGGAAACTTTGAAAATCGCACACAACACCGCCACTTATTGCACGTGCAATTTATTTATAGTACACGCAATCTTTGAAGATCAGGCCCTAAGTCCTTAATGATGAGATATGCATAAGTCTTTGGTATTTCTTTCTCTTTTTTGTTAATTCTAAAATACTGCCCGTTTCTATTTGTATGAACATATCTTCCTTTTCTTAATCAATATTTATCAGGTTTTTGGTATCTGGCTACAGCATCTGCTATAGCCTGATACCAAAGATTAGAGGCTGTTTTGATTTACGTTTTTATTCTGAACAGAACGTGGGTGTGTGGATTGCGGTGATCTGTTTTTTACATGTTTTAATCATAAACTGGCATTAGGAGCATTTAAGTAATGCAGATTTGCGATGGACGTGTAGTGGAGAAGATGATATGATCATCTCACATCTTAAGCTTCTTCCTTATTGAAAAATAGGTGCAAATATTATGTTTAATAATTTAATGTGCGCCAGGGACTGAAGTCTACTTCTGTGTAATCAAATTATCCACTGAGGCTGTGTGTAATTGAGATCAGATGTTTGCAGTGAGTTTTGGTTCAATAGGGCTACCGCTGCCTCTGATTTGTCTTTGGGATTTATTGAGCCTCAAAGAAGCAGTAAATATGCAGAAATAAACTCATTATAAAGAAGAACTGCAGGCACTTCACTTTGACAGAGGTCGACTGAGGCAAAAAAGGCCTTGGTTTGTGTGCTGCTTGTTAATGGAGATTTGGTTAGTGTATGACATTTAGATGATAAATTAGATTTTCATTGTAATGTGTGGAACTGGTCATTAATGCTTTTTGGATGAATGCTTTTTACAGGGCTTTACAAAATATTCACAGCCTTTGAACTTTTCAAGATTTTGACATAGGAGTGAATAAACCCGTCAGGCAACAAAAAAATTATGGACAAGCTTAAAGCAGGGTTAGGTCATGATACAATGTCCCAAGCATTTGAAAATCTCACTGTTTAATTTGTTGTCTGAAAATGAAAAAAAGTATGTTACAAGAAGTGCATTAATTAAATAAGCAGCCAAGAAATCCATGGTAACACTGGAGGAATTGGAGAGATCCACAGCTCAGGTGGGAGAGTTATTAGCCATGCAAAGCCATTGTTGACTCAAAGGCAAGTCCCATTGGCAGGTTTCCAAAAGCCATTTGGGGGACATTGCCAACATGATCAAATGAGGCCTGATTAAACTTTTGTTCTACATGCAAATGCAAATGTGTGGCAGCAAGCTAACAACGCACATCTGAGCCTACCATCCCCATTAGAAAATGTGATGGTGGCAGCATCATGCTGTAGGGAAACTGTTTCTTAGCAGAGTTAGGGATGTTGGTCAGAGTTTTTGGAGAGATGGATGGAGTTAAAAACATGGCAGTTCTGGAAGAAAATCTGTTAAAGGCTGCAAAAGACTTGAGACTGGGGCGGAGGTTCATCTTCCCAAGTCCAGAACTAAATTCAGTTGAGATTATGAGGGGTCGTGAGGTATGTCACATCTGCACAGCTGAGGGGCTGATAACAATGGTACTCCATACTCATGGAGTTTAGACGAAAATTCAACTTGGAAGACTCACCTCTACTTCTGGCTCCGTCTAACTACTCCACCACGTTCTCTGCTCCAACCAATCAGCTTCTGGTCCGCATTCCTCTTCAGCCAATCATCCTTCAAGGCTTCGCTTAAAAGTCCTCTATACGCAGAATCTCCTGCTCTCCAGCTGAGCTTCGACCCTCCTCCACCCCATCTCCACCATCAGGCTTCAAGCTCCTTCCGACTCCCTTATCTCCTCAGGCCTCCAGTATCAGGATCCCGGGGGGAAGACTTCTCTAATTCTAACCCTAAGACTTTCATTCAAGCTCATGTCATTATCATAACCCATGTCTTCCACCGGGGTCCGAGCGCCAAAAGAAAACAAACATCAGCTAATAAACTCCTCTAATTGCCATTTCTGTGCTTCTCTCTTTTGTGAGTCTTTTCCGGTTAAATTCAGATTTCATTTGAAGATAATTTGAAAACCACATATCATTTTTTCTTCTACTTCACAGTCATGCACTACTTTGTGGGGGTTGATGACATAAAGTTGAACATAATGTGAGAAGGTTCACACTATTAATACTTTTTTAAGGCCCTGTATATCACTGCCATGATTAAAAGATTTATTTTCACTGTATGAATGTATCTGTATGTAAGTTTGTTGCCTGTATGTTTTATGATATGATCATGTAAAACTATGGACAACAGAGAAGTGAAGACAGAACTTTTGATAGACTATGGAAAAAAAACAACTAGTGCAGCGGTAGACTGAAGCTGATCAGTTGTTGCACCCAGCTGGGGGAGATCATTTTTGTGTGTCGCTATTGATTCTTTCTCTGTGAAACTGGTGGAGGTGCAAGGGTGTTTATGTGTCTGGCTTGAACATTTCTTCCAATGTCTCTACTCTCTACTTTTTCTGTCTTCTTTTTCCTCAGAGACCAAAGTTGAACTGGAGGATCTAATGGCAGACATCAAGAAACTGGCCAACAAAATACGCTCTAAATTAAAGAGTGAGTGGTTTTTGTTTTCATCTACTAACATTATGTGTCAGTTGACATGAATATGAAACTAGGACTAAAAACCATAGGTTTGGTATATTTTTAAATAGATCAGTTAATATAAAAAATAAAATACAAATAATTCAATGACAGCATCAGCTTCTTCTGTCCAGTTTGTAAAATAATACATTTTGGATGTATTAAAGCACAGACATGCAGTTTTTGTGTTGTGGTCCTGGCCCATTTCCAGGGGATAGGACCTGCCACTTCATAGACTGTGAGATGCGCAGCCTGTGGCAGCTGGCAGAGAGCTTCATTTATTGATGGAGATTTTGTTCTGCAGAGGCAGAAAGCTGGGTGTCACTCACTACAGAGGTGCTGGTGGCCGTTACTGTCAGTGTTGTGCAAGTTTACCCTTTTCTAGTTCTAAGATCAGTTCACACAGGTTAGAATAAATCATGTTCATAGTTTTATCTAAACCTGGGGTCTGCGGCCTGTGGCTCTAGGGCCACTTGTGGCTAAAAAGCCACACATTAGCAAAGATTTTAATTAGAAAGTTAATAAAAGACGTTACATTTAGCAGTCCTGTATGTTTTAGTCCAGGATGTGAGTATATTTTGTGAATTTATGCAACTGAATGACGCTCATGGTGCAGGTTTTATAACTTACTTACTTATTTACATACACTAAATTGCCAAAAGTATACTCTCACCCATCCATATAATTTAACGCAGATGTTCTAATAATGTCCGTGGCAACGGGTGTATAAAATAAAACACCAAGGCATGCAGACTGCTTCTACATACATTTGTGAGAGAATGGGTCACTCTCAGAACCTCAGTGAATTCAAATGTAGTAATTTAGTCCCAGTCGTGAAATTTCCTCACGACTGTTGGTTTCACAGTCAACTGTTAGTTTGTTATAATGTATGTTGGAATGTATGTACCTGACTTCTGTGAAGTGCCATCAGACAACATGTGTTGTGAATTGGGGCTGTATAAATAAACTGAATTGAATGATTTGAATTATAACAGACTGGAAGGAAACACTACAACTCAGCCAAGAAGTGGTAGGCCCTGTAAAATCAGAGTGGGAGGTGCTTTGTGCACAGATGTCATCAACTTTCTGCAGAGTCAAAAGCTACAAACCTCCAGACTTCATGTAGCCTTCAGATCAGCTCATGAACAGTACGTAGAGAGATTCATGGAATGAGTCTTACATCACCAAGTTCAATGGAAAGCATTGGATGAAGTGGTGTAAAGCACACTGCCTCTGGAGTCCAGAGCAGTAAAGCTAGGCTCTCTTTAGTGGAGAATCAGTCCTGTCTGCCTGGCAATCAGATGGATGAATCTGGGTTTGGCAGTTTCCCTGACAAGGGGACGCAGGAAAGGGGGACACCTTTTGAATGAATTAGTGGGGAGACTGCAAGTCAGGTCTCATCCAACCCCAGTGTCTGACCTCACAAATAATCTCCTAGAAAAATGTTTAGCAAATCCCTGTGCTTTTAATAAAGCCCTGTGCTTTATTCAAAGTAAGCAGTATCCAAAAAATTTTAACTTTATTTATGAATGCTTCCGCTTGAACACGTTAAACAAGCCTGATTACAGTGAACTGGGCTATATTGTTCTTTCTATCTAATTTTGCTAAAACTTGGTCACTATTTTTCCTCTTGAGCGTGTTTGTCTGGTACCATCATCTGTGTCCATCACAGGTGATTTGTTAAGACTCCTCTGCTTGTGAAGGATCACACTGGAAAGTAAAACAACTGGGCTGCCCACTTGACTCTGTGAAGGTGGTGGGTGAGAGGAGGATTTTAGCCAAGCTCACATCCATTCAATTCAATTCAGTTTATTTATATAGCGCCAATTCACAACACATGTTGTCTGAAGGCACTTCACAAAAGTCAGGTACATACATTCCAATTAGACCTAACCATTGAACAGTGCAGTCAGATTCAGTTATTTATTCAAATTGGATAAAAAGTTTTTCTACCTAAGGAAACCCAGCAGATTGCATCCAGTCAGTGACTTGCAGCATTCACTCCTCCCGGATGAACATGTAAAGACAGTGGACAGTCACTGGTGTTGTCTTTGCAGCAATCCCTCATACTGAGCATGCATGTAACAACAGTGGAGAGGAAAAACTCCCTTTTAACAGGAAGAAACCTCCAGCAGAACCAGGCTCAGTGTGAGCGGCCATCTGCCACGACCGACTGGGGGTTAGAGAGAACAGAGCAGAGACACAAAGAGAACAAAGAAGCACTGATCCAGGAGTACGTTCTATGGGAAGGAAAAGTAAATGTTAATGGATGTAGCTCCTTTAGTCGTTTCATCTAGAAAGAAAGAACAGATAAACTCTGAGCCAGTTTTCAAGGTTAGAGTCTGAAAGAGAGCACATAGAGTTAGTCACAGTAAAAGCTCAGTCAGTAGCTTATGTCTACCTCTATGGTGCAGTGGGTGAGAGGTTATGTCCATCATGGACATAACCTCTCACTCACTGCACTGGACTATAGAGGAGCTGAGCAGGTCCTTCAGTGGCTGACTGAGACACCCTCAGTGCAGGAAGGAGGGCTGCTGCAGGTCCTTCATCACCACCGCTGTCTGACTGTTCAATTCTACAGCATAATAACTAGTACAACAACCTATGTATTTGTAAATACCTACAATCATTGTCACTTTAGCACAAATGACCTCCACTTTTTACTGTACATAAGTATTTATTTATTTATTTTATTCTATTATTAGTACGTGTTTTTGCTCATTAACCTGGTTCTTTGATTGCACATTTCTTCAGAATATCTGCATCCTACTTGTGTGTTACTAAGAGCTGCTGTAGAAAGTTAATTTCTCCATTGTCAGATCAATAAAGTCTATCTTATCTTATCTTATCTTATCTTATCTTATCTTACATAACAATGATTATGTCAGTCCAGTTTAAATGAATCATTGCTGTAAGACAAGTTTGTGGTTCTGACTCTGCAAACTTCACACTATGGCAAATCTTATGAAAACGTTTAGAAAACACAATTTCTCTATGGATTTTATGCTAACTTTACCAGTCTAATAGATCCGGTCAGAAAAATCTGTCAAAAATAATCAACAGATGGTTCAGATTTTGAGAGAATGTACTGTTGCAAATCAGCAGTTTCTAGGGGGAAACATTTGCTCAAAAGATCCGTTGAGAAGTGAAAATTTGCACTGTTTCCATTTTATTCCTAAATTGTTTTTTTTTTTAACATTTACGTCCAAGGTTATTCATACCTCTGGCAGAAGATTAAAAGATTAATTTAAAAATGCATCTAAGAAAGATTTTTATGAAAAATTAATTCAAAACAACAATGCATTTAACAAATAATAAATAATTTAACAATGAATTAAATTAAATCTGATTTGTAAAAGATTTTAAAGTTAATGAAAGAATAATAGAAATGTTTAAAGAAGGAATTAAGTAATGATTTACTGACATTCAAGAACGAGCTTTCATAAAATTGAAATTAGGAAAAGATTAATTTGAGAATAAATACAAGAACAAAACATTCCAGAAAAAAATCAAAGAAACGTTAAAAAGATTGCCAGAATTAAAGAAAAAATACATTTAAGACAGGATTCAATGAGGAACATTTCAAAAACAGATTCAGCAAAGGATGAATTAAAGGATAAAAATAAAAATTCAAAAAAAATGAAATCCACTGGTTAAACTCCAGGTCCAGCGGCTAACAGCTGGAAGCCATTTTTGACTTTTTAAACCCCCCCCCCCCCCCCCCCCCCCCCCCCCCCCCCCCCCCCCCCTAATAAGGCTTGTGGTTTTGTCACAATTAGCTGGTGAGCCACTGATCTGATCATGTAAGTGCAGGGCTATAATTATGGATGAAGATACTCAAACAAGGCAGAGTGGTCAATGGAAATGGTTAAATGAGCCGAAGCTGTATCTGAATTTGAGCCCCAGCAGTTTGTCTTGTAAAAATCATGGCACAGAAGCTCAAAATCAAAAGGATGCAGTTTCAGTAAATTAACATTTTTAATTTCAATGTATCGATTTGTTTGTAATGAATCTGGTTGGTTTGCTTTGCACTGGCCTCAGAAACCTTTGGTGCATAAATTCACATTTTTAAGTACTCTGTTTTGTTATCTATTCATCAAGTTGCCATGAAGTTTATTGAGCACATTTGTTTTCTCTTCCAGACACATCTGCCCTTTTCCTGCCATCATCGTTTCCTCAATGTTAGAATGCCTCTGCATAAAATACGAGGACATGAGCATCATGTTATGAATGCAGCATTATAAAACTTCAGCCTAGAAGTTATTGTTTTGTTTTCTTGGTGACATTGTTGGAGTTGAACACTCAGCTTCTGATCATTTGTTCACATTTGTCTTTGTTTTTTTCCGCTCAGGTATTCAGCAAACCATTGAGCAAGAAGAGGGTCAGAACAGGTCGTCAGCTGACCTAAGGATACGCAAAACACAGGTACAGTTCAAGCAAACACAAAATGCTTTAGGCTTTAGTGTCAATCACACAAGATTTAGATTAATTCTTTGCATTAGCTGCTTAAGTGTGCTTTTTTTTAACTCCCATATGAAAAACTCAATGAACAGGTGACATGCATTTGGTCCACAGCTGCACTGGTGCATTATCAAACTCTTGTTCTGCTTACATGGATATTTCTTTAAAGTTTATATGTTTCCTGCTTGCTTCAAGTAGCCTGTTGTGAAGTGTCTTTGTCTTCCTCGTTGTTTCTCCAGCACTCCACACTATCACGGAAGTTCGTCGAGGTGATGTCGGAGTACAACACCACCCAGTCGGATTACAGGGAGCGCTGCAAGGGTCGCATTCAGCGACAGCTGGAGATCAGTGAGTACAGCTGGGAGATCAAACCTTTTAACTAATGCCCACTAATGCTGGTGACATAGACTGAAAAAATGTTATTACCAAATTTGTGATTCATTTTGTTGGACAATTAAAAAGTATTAGGAGCACCATCTCAATGTGACAGTCTAGTACTGCTCAAATAAAGATTTTGCTTTAAACCAAAGACTTTTTGACCTTTTCACTTATCACAGTCATTCATGTTTTGAAGAGAACCAAACAAACACCAGTGGATCACAATAAAATGTAAAAATTCTAGCATCATCAGTTGGGGTTTATTGTTCACAGAACGACTTATTGTTATCAATGTAATATTTTTTTATGTATATGAGCTGATCCCACATGGATCCAGAACAGCATAATGCATCTTGAGTCATACAAAGTTCTTTCCTCTTCTGGTTTAAGTGTTCGCGAAGGAACTCATAAAGGTTTTTTTTTGCTTGGACTCTGAGTTGATGCCAAAAACATTCATCACTTAATTTCTTCATCTGAGGAAATGTGTCTTATTCAGTTTGTCCCATTTTATTAGAGCTTGTTCGAAGTTCAGTTCACATTAAAACTGAATTTATTTATGTTCATAGTTAAATTTAAAAATGCCTCAACTTACTTAACAGTACCAAAAGATCTTTGTGCTCATTGATGTCCTAAGAAGATCAAATTACAAATAAAGCTGCTTACATTCACATATGTTTCTCTTTAAGGAGACATTTAACGAAAAGCTTTGAGCAGGATTCTTGTTACATCAACACAACAAGAAGCAACAGATTACTCACTCAGAGTGGCGTGGAATATTTTCCACTGCATTTTGATTTCTGACAGCTTGGTATCTTTGTTTTCCAAAACCTTCTGTGGCGGGGTTGATTTTGATTCTTTTGGTTGTGCTGAAAATTAACTTTAATATCATTTAAATTTAGCACATATGTTTTTTGTTTTTTGTAATTCCTGAGATGGTTGGGTTATTTTGATTAAAACTCTAAATGGCGTATGGCTTGATGGACTAATAAGCGGACCTTTGGCTCATTAAAAAATTTCTCTGTGGACCTTTAAGATTTGTATTGGAGTACCCCAGATGCTAAGAATGTGTGTCCACAGGATGATATGTGAAATGTTAAAACATTTCTTAGTTATGAAATCTTATTCTAAAGTATGAAGTTACTTGTTCATTTCCACAAGGTGAGGCTGTAGCAGATCTTTGTGGCAGTTATGGTTTGGTTTAATCTCACTTTAATCTCAGCATAGACACATTATAATCAGTATTTTGACTTTATTGTTTTTAAACTTGTAATTTAAACTTTTTTCTCAGCCTTTTGACTTTAATCTTGAATCGGGTAAGCAGCATAAAAATATTGCCTCAGTATTATTTCTTTAGGTTACTCTAATACTGTGTCTTGGTTATGACAGTGTAGAATCTGTTGTGTGTTCTTTGCACACTTGTGGCAAGTTTTGGATAATATTCTGTTGCACAGAATCCTATATTTGAAAGAGAGTGTACTTTCTCTCCTGAGAAGCTCAGGTTTCACTTTCACTTATCTATATTTTATTTTGAGTCTCCCTGGCGGAGTGTGCCACAACGACCGCTCTCAGACTGAAATCACTTTTCTCCGACACCCACACACACTTGGACGCACACAGCAGGTTAGCGCAGCTCAGATCCATGCTCTCCTCATTCTTGTCGCGCTGAATGCATCAGATGAATTGACAGGTATTACCTGCAAGCCTTGCAATCCTGGACCAGACGGAGCACTCAACCTCTGCTTCGTCATTTATTACACCCAGCAGCCCCTAACAGTCAGCATGATGCAGTTGCCTAAATATACACAGCGCACAAGTGCATCCATACAGAGTCGAACACCATGACTCATTTAGTGGTAATAGCTGAGGGGAGTGAGGGGAGTTATGCTACAGGCCTCTTGGCATGGATGTAATTTCCTCCGGCCATCTGTTGGCTCAGACCGAACAAATGCAACTAGTTTATATGTGTGAGCTCCACCCTGTATTTGCACCCCTGTCTAAATAACAATAGAGCTTAAAGCACTCTCTGGGTTTAATCAGAGGACCTAAATAAACACCTTATAAAGTTAAACACACACACCTGAGTCACTTTTTCCTTGAGCTCTTCCAGATCCGCTCGGGTTTGATTTGCCAGCTGGTGTAATCACAGGAGGCCTTCACTGATATCACCTGTCGCCAAGGAAGGGATCACACACAAACAGAGATGAAAAAAACACAGAAAGACAGGCAGAACTTTGAGTACGCACTAAAGACAAAACAGGTATTCTCATTCTCTACGGGAAGTTTTCCTTTGAATTACATTTTGTAAATCGGTTCATCTTAAGATTTAATTCCTTGTGTCGCTGCAGTTCCAACACCTTTGACTAGTTTGTGTGTGAATCAATAAAAGTGTCACACACTGAGGAAAACATTCAGAGTCAGTATTGATTTTGCCACCGCTTCTCTCTTTTCCTGCTTACCTCCACTCTAACCTGACGGGTAGAGACAAAAAAAAGGACAAGCAAGAAATGCTGTGGCGCGCCGTAAACAGGTGGTCCAGGCAGGGTTTCCGTTCTAGTTTAATAATTATGCTGTTTAGGACTATCTAAAGTCATTCTGATGTATTTTATTATACAGTTAATTTCATATTTGTATTTCCAGCCTGCATTTCCTGTTACAGTATCTAAAATCTCCATCCGTCCATCTATCATCCATCCGTCCGTCCGTCCATCCATCCATCCATCCATCGTCAGCTCCCATTTCTGTGTAACATTGAGCTTTTAACATATATCGACTCTTCTTGCAGTATCTTGTAAATCAGTGAGACTAACTGGATTTTCCAAAAACAATTTGACTGCTGAAATGAATATCTATGAATATCTTAATTTTTAATAAAATTTTAATGATTCATATTCTGTCTTAACAGCCTTTAACTCTGAAGTTTTTATTTAATTACAGCAACTAATAAAATCTGTTAGTTGAATAAAACATGAATAAAAATGTATACATTGGTTTTTAATATCTTGGGTTTTAACTTCTGTGTGCATTAAGCAGTCAGGTTGTCCAAGCCAGGCTAAGAAAAGGTTGACCACAGGCCATTGCAGGGTGTCTTTCTGACATTTCATCATTGTGTTTCATTTCTCATTGGACCTCTCCTCTAGCTGCTCGCTGTGGCAGAGGAAAAATACTCAATGTATAAACAAGAGGTAGTAAAGAAATACCTTGCTTATTTATGTGCGAAATCCATTCATCAGAAGCTTGAAAACCTTTTTCCTATTTTGTTTTTGTTGCACAAACCTTTGTACAGCATTTCCACTCTGTATGCCACTTCTGTTTCACCAAACACTGGAAACGAAATGGTGCGATTACTGGTAGCAAGGTAGTATTAAAGATTTAATAGCCGACGAACACTATAGGTATAGTTAGACTTTTCAGCTTCATATTGGGCTTTCAGGGTTTGGGTCTCCATGGCAACAAATAAGAGCCTCCCTCTGAGCCTCTCATTGCTTTAAAGAAAACGAGGAGTGTGTGTGTGTGTGTGTGTGTGTGTGTGTGTGTGTGTGTTTCTGTCTTGGCATCACAGTGAGAACCATTTTCCCGATTTCACCATCAAATTGAGGACCGTTTGTACCAAAGTGAGGACATTTTGCTGGTCCTCACGACCTATTTTGCTAACGGTTAGGTTTAGGACTAAGGTGTGAATTGACTTTAGGCTAAGGTTAGGGTTAGGCATGCACTGGTAATGGTTAGGTTTAGGGTTATTGTCAGGGTTAGGGCATAGAAAGGGTTGAAAACGACTGAAAATCAATGGAAGTCAATGGGAGTCAACACATGGTCCTCACTACATAAAGCAAAACAAGAGTGTGTGTGTGTGTGTAGGAAGTGAAAGCTTGGATAGCTCCAGAATGACTGTTTGTGTCTATGTCTGATGCTTTAATTTGCTTTAAAAAAATGTATACATTTTATTACTGAACTAAATAGATTCTCAAGCTGTTTAATGGAAGCATTTGACTACTTAATGAAATTCATTGGTGTGAAGAGAGTTGATTTGTTCCATAAGTGCTAAGCAAAGTTGACATCTATTATCTGATTGAGGTTTGGTTGCAACTTCATCTATATTCTTTCCAAGACAGCAACCATGAGCTCCAACATGCCTGCTTTACCGCTGAGCCCCCCATCATCCTCAAAAGTCTTTGTCATATACAACATAGGCACAGTTACGCACTCGCTCTGATAATGTTATGAAAGCAGGCTTTTGTAGTTGACTCCAACATGAAAGCTCCTGCTGTCTGGAGTCTGACAGAGAGGAACCTACCTGGACACCTGCACAATCTGAGCTTTCCAGAAAGCTTTGTGTGGTGAAAAGGTTGCAATTCAGGTAACACCTCGCTATTTAAAGCTACCATACTCAGCCCACCCTCCATTATGCCCCTCTTGAATTTCAGCAAGTTAAACTCGCGCGCTGTGTGGTTTAAATACTTTTAAATCAGCTTTATCACAGACTGAGATGGTGAGTTACTATAACTCATCCAAATGCTAATAGTTTTGAAAGACAGTGTTTTTCTACATATGCTTTATTTTCATTTTTGTAACACATTTTTCTCTGTCATTAAATGTTTATGACTTTCTTAAAGTGTAAAAAAACAACTTTAAGGAAAATCAATCTGCTATTAGTAGGCAGAGCAAGTGAGAACTTTTTAGATTTTAACCTAATTTTGAAGTTTTCATTTGTTTTATTGAGCTGATTTTCTTATAGGAAACGTTGAAATAATTTAAGCAGGGTTCTGTGGAATAGTTATCAGTAGTCAGTATCATCTTTGTGGTACACAGCAGTCAGAACAGTCCTAATTAGGTTAGGTTCCAGATTTGATTCCAACAGTGAAGTCAAGCTGATTGCTTGTCAGACTGTGGCTCAAGGGAATTTCATCCACCTAAAACAATTCAAACTGCAGAAATTTTATAACTGTTAACTCTGTTTTATACTGCATTATTTTTCATTGGGTAAATATGTTCGTTGGTTGAATTCATTTGTTCCAATCCCTTCCATGATCACAGGTGTATAAAAATCCACCACCAAGACATTAACATCTGGGAAAGAATGAATCAGAATCAGCTTTATTGCCAAGTTTGTACATACAAACAAGGAATTTAACTCCGGTACACTTTGCTCTTTGGTTTTTGTTTTTGCACTACAGAATATACATATTTACAATGTACAAATATACACATATATAAATAAAAAGGTGCATTTGCAATTTGCAATGAGTTGCTCTCAGGAGCTCAGTGAATTCCAACATGGTACCGTGAAAAGATGCCACCCGTGCAGTAAGTCCAGTCGTGAAATTCCCTTATTTCTAAATATTTCACAGTCAACTGGGGAAGCGATTGAGAATGACAGCAACTTTGCCAACTTTCTGCAGAATCAATACCTACATACCTCCAAACTGGATGTGGTTTTTAGATTAGAGCAGTACGTACAGGGATTCATTAAATGGAATTCCATGGTCGAGCAAATGCAATGGAAAGCATTAGATGCAGTGGTCTAAGGGACACTGACACTCTAGAAAAGTAGGGACGTTCGATGGAGTTAAGAATCATTCTTCTCTGCCATGTAATTCAACATGACTGTGCATCAGAAAACTTGTCAACTTGTCTGGCCTGCGTCCTGAACTCAACCTGAGAGAACACCTCTGGGATGAGTGTAGACTGCTAGACCAGCCTTCTCGTCCAACATCGGTGGTTGACCTCAGTGATGCTCTCCTGGAAGAATAGTCAGATATCACCATAAACACACTCCTAAGCCTTGTGGAAAGCCTTTTTTAGTAGACTTGAACCAATTATAACTGCAGAGAATGGGCCAACATCACAGTAAACAGTAAAGTATGGATTAAGAATGGAATGTTAACTAAGAATGGAATGCTGTATTTGGCCCAAGTGGAGATTTAATATGTGCATGGAAGAGATTTGCAAATGATGCTGACATCATCTGGTGGAGACATGCACTAAAAGTGGGAGTAATGGAGCTCCAGAGAAGCAACTCAGCAGGCAGTTTCAGCGTTTGCACTGTATTATTTTGGAGGAGGTATAGAAGAACTGTTTATGAAGTAGAGCAAGTCTGCTGGGGAAAATAAAAATGGATGAGGAGCATATGCAGCAGGAAGAGATGCTGTCATACATAAGGCTTAGTAGACAGAGAGAGACCAGTTTGCTGGCAAGATCTCCAAAGTAGGAAGGTAAACTATTAAAGTATCAAAAAAGTAGGTGGTGGCCCTGAAACGTAGACATTCAGAGCATTGTGAGCTCTGTTTTTATTTATTCTTATTTTCTTGTCAATTAATGAGGAAAATATGGGATTAAAAACAACAGTTGATGTTTAGACTAACTGAGCCTGACAGATATTTTCTACATGACCTACATTAAAGCGGTTTTCCTAACTACACATGCTGTGAGATGTATTGTTTTAAGGACAAAATATGTCTTTATACAACAACATACATATACAGTGCCTTGCGAAAGTATTCAGCCCCCTTGAACTTTTCAACCTCTTGCCACATTTCAGACTTCAAACATAAAGATATAAAATTCAAATTTTATGTGAAGAATCAACAATAAGTGGGACACAATCGTGAAGTGGAATTAAATTTATTGGATGTGTCAAACTTTTTTAACAAATAAAAAACTGAAAAGTGGGGCGTGCAATATTATTCGCCCCCTTGCGTTAATACTTTGTAGCGCCACCCTTTGCTGCAATTACAGCTGCAAGTCGCTTTGGGGGATGTCTCTATCATTTTTGCACATCGAGAGACTGAATTCTTGCCCATTCTTCCTTGCAAAAACTGCTCGAGCTCAGTGAGTTTGGATGGAAGAGCGTTCGTGAACAGGCAGTCTTCAGCTCTTTCCACAGATTCTCGATTGGATTCAGGTCTGGAACTTTGACTTGGCCATTCCAACACCTGGATACGTTTATTTGTGAACCATTCCCTTGTAGATTTGGCTTTATGTTTTTTGGGTCTTGTCTTGTTGCAAGATAAATCTCTGTCCCAGTCTCAGGTCTCTTGCAGACTCCAACAGGTTTCTTCCAAATGGCCCTGTATTTGGCCCATCCATTTTCCCCATAAATTTTGACCATCTTCCTGTCCCTCCTGACGAAAAGCAGGCCCCAAACCTGATGGGGACCACCATGTTTGACAGGGGGGATGTTGTTCAGGGTGATGAGCTGTTTTGTTTTTACCCAAACGTTCGTTTTGCTTTGTGGCCAAACTTTGATTTTGGTTTTATCTGACCAGACCCCTTTCTTCCACATTTTGGTGTGTCTCCTGGTGGCTTGTGGCTAATTTTAAACGAGACTTTTTATGGATATTTTTGAGAAATGCTTTCCTTTCTTGCCACTCTTCCAAAAAAGGGCCAGTTTACAGTGTAGACTGATTGTTGTCCGGGACAACTCCCCCCACCCGCTGTAGATCTCGGGGCGTTCACCAGAGTGACATGGGCCTTTTGGGCTGCAACTCTGTCAGTCCTTGTTTCGAGATGGCCACCAGGAGGGGGGGGAAGGGGACGGGAAAGGGGCGAAGATGAGGGGCTGAGTCTCGCGAGAGTTGTGCGTGTAAAGGCTATACTGGTAACAAACACACAAAATCATGTAAAACAAGCCAAAAAATTAAACCCCGAACTTAAAAACTTTTAAAATCTAACCCTGTCTCTATTTTCCCAATAAAACAAACGGGAAAGGGAAATTTTGGACACCTGGAGAGTTACGGGATGTGTTTTTGTACATTGTAATGGGAAAACCCCAAAAAAATCTCCACCCAGGGCCCCCCACTAAAAAACGCACCCTTTCAGATGCTCGGCCACACCTCCCTATCTCCCAAGAAAAGTACTTTTGATGTCCGGACTCCATCGACAAGAAGCTAACCACCTGGATGCCCGTCTAGCCCTGGGGAGGTTCTCCAAGGGAATTTCAAGCTCTGAGGGAGTCTCTGGTTTAGCCAAGAAAAACTCGCTTTGCTCACAGTTGAAACCAAACCTGAGGGGTGCGCGAAACACTCACCGTGGAATGACCAGTGTCCGGGGAAAATAAAAAGAAAGAGACCACCTGGGGTATACAAGGCCCGGGGGATGCGGGCAAACCCTTTTTTTCTCCGGTATCCCGGAAAGGACGAGGGGGACCCCACTCCACGTCCGTGAATTTCTCCAACGTCACTAAAACTCCCCAAATGACGAGGTAAAAAAACATTACTTTCCCCTCGTATTCACCGGCTCGGATTAAGAAACCCAACACAGCCGACCTCGGGCCCAAACGTAGCAAAATTTGAGCACTATAAAAAAAAAAGACAGGCAGAATCGGGGCAGAGAGCTGCGGGGGGAAAGAACTTCGCGTCAAAGACCATTCCCAAAAAAAAAAAGGGGATCCTCGATCGGGAGAAGTTTTTTTTTCCCAATTAGGAAGAAAAATATCGCGAAAAGGGATCAGGCTAAGTGGGTATGTAAATTTTATCAAAGGTCATTGTTTAGAGATCGGGGGGATCCTCCCTGGCTTTATAGGGCAACAGCATTTAACTATAACTGTAAACCCGGTTAGATAAGAGGTTAGATATCTGGGGCCCAATGTAATTTAAAGCACAGCTCAGCTCAGCATGTTTTTTCTGTTTCTGGGCTGGGCTTTTGAGTTCTGCTCTTGTTTGTTCT
>JAHHUM010001479.1:185581-350777 GCA_036173005.1 Crenichthys baileyi
ATTGCTTTCACAAAATCACTGGTGCCACAGTTGTTGACATACCCACTTCAGTCAGTCAGTCATTTTCTACCGCTTATTCCATAGTGGGTCACGGGGAAGCTGCTGCCTATCTCCAGCAGTCTACGGGCGAGAGGCAGGGTACACCCTGCACAGGTCGCCAGTCCATCGCAGGGCAACACACAAACTACCATGCAAACACTCATTCATGCAATTTAGAGAGACCAATTAACCTAACAGGCAAAAACAAATGTGGAGGACGCTGTGATAAAACCTTAAAATTTTATGTGCACATCTATGCCTCCTGAGGTTTGTAACACCAAACTTTTTGATCAAAATTTTATGAAACATTTAGTTTTATAAAGCTTTTTAAATGCATCGAAGCTCTGTCACAACGATTGAAAGAGTTTGTGTTTTTTTCCTCTTGTTATCCCCTCGCTTTTATTCTTAGAAATTGGGTTTTCAAACATTAACTATTCAATTGTGATTTGTCGTGAACACAGTAACTCCATGTGTCACAAACTGCTAAACAATGAGTCTGAATACACTGAAGAGGAAGTGACAGATTCAGTTTATTCACAAAGGCAGAGCTGCACAAAAGATGGAATGTTCTTTATCAAAATGATGTCTCCACAAAACAAATCCTCCTTAATAAACCATTAAAGAGCAACTGCCTCTCAGCCTCATTTGTGCATCTGCATCTGCACAAATCTGAGGATGACTTAACGTTCGCATTCAGAAGCCAGGAGGCTTCCCGCTGGGAGATAGAGGTAGGCAGGTGCAAAATCAATTTCCAATCTCAGCAGAAATAAAGAAAATGTTGTTTTTTTCCCCACTAGGCTTCTGCTGAGTTCAGAGAATCAATTTGTGAGAAAATACAGCATGATAAAAAACTCACTTGAGATAAAACAGGCTAACAAATGGAAGCTTTGTTACATGGTGGTCTCTTTCAGTGCTTTACATCCACTGAACAACTGAGAGCTGGGTAATCCCAGTAACTCAAAGTGGAAAAGGTCAGAAAATTGAGTACCACCCTGCTGCTCAGTTCAAACTTCTGACCCTGAACAAGGAAACAAAGCAACAACCTCCGATCACAACTAGCTCATCACTTTCAAAGGGGCTGCCACCAAAACACCTTCGTATTTGTTTGCATCTGCGTTTGCAGTGGGAATGCTGGTGCTTGACCTCCCTTTGACAGTGTCTGGACACCTGCTGCAAACACAAACACACACACACGGAGAGGAGATCTGGTTTTTACAATCAAAGCAACCCGAGGTCAGGATGTAAATCTTTGCATCTGCCCCCACCCCCTAATCACCTTTTTATAACCCCACAAAAACACCCCCTCATTTCAACCGTACTCTCCTAGCTCTCTGCTAAAATAAACTCAGTGAGGTAAGTGCACAAGGCATCCTGAGATGAGTTTTATACAGACTGTTCTTTCAGGGCTGAGGAGTGTCCGACTTGAGCAGGGAAGCATCCCAGATCCGGAGCGGGACAAGGCACAAAACCACAGGGAAACGAGAAGGAAACACAGGTACGTTTGAAAATAAAGGCTTTCTAATCATCAATAGGCTTTGACTTGAGACGCAATTAGACTAAACGAAGTGTACTGTAACGAAGTACATCATGTGACTTTTGATTATCCTGTTTATGCACTACCTGATCAGAGAGGCTTTAGTTAACAGCATGGATAGGTCCCTAAATCAAATTAAAACTAATTTACAACTTAAACGTGTTCTTCTTGGAGCTGTTAAAGAAATTCGGAGTTATTCAATATTTATGTAACACAAACCACATTCTCTCGTATTTATTATACACCTTTGCAAAGGAAAAAAGTTGAAGATGCATTCAGGATTGGATGAAATGACCAGGCAGAGGATGCTGCAAGCCAAAACTCTGTCTCAGGGGGCCCGAGGAGGTAAGAATTTAACAGAATGACACAAGGGACTTATGTTCACTTTTGATTTTTAGGGTTATATAGCTCATCATCAAGGATGGCATGGTCGTAAAGGCGACAGAGGTGCACAAACACAAATAAGTTCTCTCTCAGTTACAGCTCAAACAAGCTTTTAAGACCTTATTTTCCATGTCAGGTCCATGGGAATGCAGACACAGCCCTATTTTGTGCTGTGTAAAAACTGTCCAAACTAGTAGGAGGAAATATGGCTGTA
This sequence comes from Crenichthys baileyi, assembly GCA_036173005.1. Lineage (NCBI taxonomy): Eukaryota > Metazoa > Chordata > Actinopteri > Cyprinodontiformes > Goodeidae > Crenichthys > Crenichthys baileyi. The sequence continues at coordinate 187,753 of JAHHUM010001479.1, forward strand.
CACCACAGATGGCTAAGAGGATTACTGTTGCTATTGGAGCTTAATTAATGGGTTATTTCTTAGTTTTTTACTGAGTGTTAACTACATATGTTCATCTTCAATAGAATATCAAAGAATACCTTGACTGGTTTGTCTGTCGGTATGTCTACTGAAGATTATTATTTCATAAATCCCCAGATCTGTGTCAGACAGGTCAGCACTTTTAGGGCACATAACAGGAGGTGGGGGTGCCATGTTTGCAAGAACCACCGCTGCTTTTGGGTTTATAGCATGCAGTTTAACATCAAAAATTAGAATATATTTAACTCCATATTCTGCCTGACATAAAGTGAGATCACAGCAGGGTGTTTCAGATGTAACTGAACCAGAAATCAAAGTGTGTAACTTCTCTCCATAGAAACATATGGACACTGATACTCTAAAACCCTTTGAGTGGTAATGGGTGGAGGAAAGTCTCCAAACATTCCAGCTGGGACTATCCCAGCTGCACTATTTGTTACCCCGGTGCCGTCTGCTAGCAAGGCTTTGAAAATTATTCTCCTAAACTCAGCAAAACGTGACTCCCACCACTGAATTATACACAGGCTGATCAAAGGCAGCTCCTCCAGGGTGGCATAGGCCCAGACTTCTCCAGACACTTATCATGTGCGAGTAAAAAGGACCATCTGCTCTGACACAAGTCTTTCATCCGAAGATCCTATTTATATGCCCAGTTTCCCATTTAACTTGGGAGCACAACAAACATTACACACCACTTAACATCATCTCGAGGCTATTTCAGGTCCTTCATCACACAACCCAAGAAGGGACCCCCTAAGCAAAAGCTGCATGGATACTTAGTGACGGCGCACATGCTTTGGTTTTTAAATATCAGTCCACCTCAGCTGTTTCATGTTGACGCAAACAAGAAGAGCACTGGGGACTTTGACTTGCCAAGGGTTCTAATTACTTTCCTACTTTCCTTCTCTTTGCAAATTGTCTGTTCAAAGTTTTTCATTTTATGAACGTAGATTTGGAAGTCCTGATAAAAAAGGTGAGGCAAAACATCTTGGGCTTCTTTAGTAAAACAAACTAAAGAAATCAGAAAAAAAGGTAAAATATCAGCCATTAATTGTACCCACAATTTGTCACAAAAGCTTTAAGCAGAACAGTAAGTTTAAAAAGCAAAATGGACAGGGAATCTTTAACATATCAGAGAATTATTAAATAAAATGACAAAAACAATATTAATCAAGCACAGAATAAACAGAATTTACACATTTCTTACTAAGGAAAATCGTCCTGAAAGACTTCCTGAAAGACTACAGAAAGGAGCTACATTTGCAAAAACCACCGTAGATTTCATTAAAACATACAGCATGTCAACCTCAGCCAGAGGTTGAATCAATTGAGAGGCATGAGGGATGGATGGACCATTAGAAGAAGTTTGAAATAAACCATACTTGCTTTATGAGCTATACACCCACTTACTGCTGTTTACGGATTGAAGTTTACTAGTTATGACATTATAGCAGCAAAAAAATGCATTAATGTATGCATTTCACACATTGAATGACATTTGTCTGTGTTCCCTCCTGACAGGGTTGAACTTAGGGAAGAAGATCAGTGTTCCAAAAGACGTGATGATGGAAGAGCTTAACCTTTCGTCCAATCGAGGCTCCCGCATGTTCCAAGAGAGACAGAGGAGAGCCGAGAAGTTCACGCTAGAGAATGTTACCAATGGACCTTACAACACCAATGTAAGAAATGCAGAGGGACCAACTGGTTGTAAAATGCTGAAGGATTCATTTTTACTGGGAGTTTATGTGTAGACCAACACAGAGGGGTTTATAATTTTGACGAGGGAGAAAAATCACGCATACTTTTCTTTTTTTTTGTAAAAAATGCAGTGCAACAATTGCCTTCAGAAGTCATTTGGTCAGTGATGTGAGTCCGCTCTCTTGACAGGAGCCCTGTTAGTTCTTTCCATAAATCTGGCCTTTATGGAAGAGGAGCAAGATAACAGAAAAAATAAATAAAATCTTTATTTCAAACAGGTAATCAATAAACAATAGTACAAAAACAATGAACAAAAAAAAGAATAATAATCAAACATAAAATAAAACCTTCATTTCCAGTTTAAAAAGGAGCAGGAAGAAGCCAATGCTTATTAAATCCTAACCCCATCTGAATCATCTAGCATATAAATAACGCATTTCATTCTAGAATATCTAAATACTTTCCACATTATAAATATTTATACTTATAATTTGTCCTCCATGTCACAATTATCCAGTGTACACGATCGACAAATCTACCTACACAATGAACTCGTTGTTATACAGCCAGCAGCATCTACACTTGTAACTGCAGACAGTCTCCTATGAGATATCCATACTGCTACACTGATCTCCAACCAAAACAAACACTATGCAACCTTTTTCATTGCAAATAATCCATTACACATTCAATGTATCCAATCGTGTTTAATGTACAGTACAGCTCACCCAGCAAGTATTCCATAAAACTCTGTACATCCATATCAATAGCGATTTATTAATATCATTTTTAATTGATTTATATTCACACATTTTAAGTCTTCATCCATACTGTTCCACAAACTCACTACACTGACCGCTAGGCACATTCTCCTCTGTTTGTGCTTTATTTCTAAAACTTAGCTCTCCTCTTAACTTGTAACCTGTCTTTCTTTCACAGAATATTGTAATATTTTTTTTTTTGTTAATTTTATGCTTCATAGATTATTTGACCAGTAAATTTCAACATGTTTGCCTTTTGAAATAAGGAATTTGTGTGCTCCGGATATCCAACTTAATGAACCATCCATGTTGCTTTTTTGTAATGTGCAAAGCAGCTGTAAAATGCTTTTGTATGTGTATCCCCAAATCTCCACACAGTAGGTATAAATAAATCAATTAACAATACAGAATATAGGTGATTCGTGGTTTAGAAGAAATCCACTGACCCATTCACAGTTTGCAACAAGTCATGTAACGACACATATGGAAGAAGGTGATCTGGACAGATGAGACCAAATATGAAATTTGTGGTAGAAAACTAAGACTGTGAATCACCCTGAACACAACATACCCACAGTGAAGCATGGTGGTGGAGGCATCATACTGTGGGGATGCGTCTCCTCAGTAGGGACATTGAAGCTGGTCAGACTTGATGGGGAGATGGGTGGAGTTAAATGTGGGCCAATCCTGGAAGAAAACCTGTAAGAGGCTACAAAAGATTTGAGCCTGGGGTGGAGGTTCACATTCCTGCAGGAAAACAGCTCTGAATAAACAACCAGAGCAAGAATACAAGAGCTTAGATTAAAGCATATTCATGTGTTAGAGTGGTCCGGTCAAATCTAAGCCTAGGTCCAATTGAGAGTCTGTGATAAGACTTACAGTACTGGCTCAGGGGGACAGTGTTAGCATGCAGTGGTATAAAAAACACCATTATTTTCCTTCCACCTCACAATTACACACAACTTTGTATTGGTTTATCAATTAGGTGTTGTTTGTAAGATTTTTATCAACAAAGGCAGATTTTAAAAAATGTGGTATTGTGTTCTCAGTTTTTCACTAAAATCTATAAATATACAAATATATGTTGGACTCAGGTCTGCATCAGTTACATCTTAGTGAATGGAAGTCTTTGGTGCTCATTATTGCTATAAATTCAGTATTCACATGGTCCAACATTTGGAAACCTCTCCAAAAGTTGCTGTCTGGGGCAGACTAGTATCACTGTTTCGACTTTCAAGTTCAAAACTGGTCATGTATTGTCATTTAAGGGTTAGATACATTTACAGGGATTTTACTGAATGTGTTTCCTAGGTTCCTCTAGAGCTCAGTCCCCCACAGCATACGGTCCCCATGCAGCAGGGAGGAAAAGAAAACCAGACTTTCTCCATCCCCGGTAAGCACAGTCTGGTCATGAACCTTCAGAAGACTGTAGCAAAGAAGGGCAGTCCCGATGTCTTGGCTCCAGGTAAATGGTAACACACTGTGAGGAACGGACTGCCACAAGCCAAGACTGGCTCTTAGCATTGCCAGCGCTTGAGCAATGCATGGACACTGTTGCACTCTGATATGCCAGAGCTCACCTTTCCAATCACACTCTGAGCACATTAATTTGTTTTATTATAATCAGAGCCGTGGGAGCTGGCAGTTTGTGGAAAGCAATTATCTTGCGAGCATCTTTGCTGAGGGCTGTTGTATATTTGGCCTGGCAGAAAGCACTGCTTCCAGTCTGACTGATGAGCAACTAAGCTCTGTTTATTATCAGGGATTCACACTGAGATCTCATTACTGTCATTCAGGAGTGACATCAGAGAGATTTGTATGTAAATTTTTATCCCTGTGCACTTCACAACAGCATGTTACTTTTATTCAATGGGTGGGGGTTAAATTAAATTTAAGTTTCTCTACTGAAATGATTCAAAATTACTCAAACACATCATTAACTTTACTTTTATTTGGATCCAACTTCATTCCTATCGCATTTTCCCTGCCTAGGCTACTCCAGACCCCTAAAGGAAATTCCACATGAGAAGTTCAACACAACAGTAATCCCCAAATCCTACTGGTCTCCGTGGAGGGAAGCTTTGGGAAGCAACGAAGAGCTTCTGAACGCCCTGAATACCCAGCTGCCACAACCCCCACAAAGACTACAGCCTGCCAACTACAGGTGCTTCAACAGGTAAACCTGCATCTCCATCCACTAATAAGTCTGTGCAAATAAATCAAACACTGTTAAACCATGTTGAGCTTTAAGCGTGGATGATGAGGCCCATCCACTCCAAATAGACCCACAGATGACCTAACCCGAGAGATCCATTATCATCTTTTCCCCCAGGCTCCAGTCCATGTTTCCACAGGTTGAAAATGAATCCAGTCTCTGGCTTTCACCTCCTTAGACTGTGGCATCATGATGGCTATTTTCAACTCTGGGCCTTGACAGTTGATCCACAGAAAGGGAGCGGGAGGGGGGGGTTTACAAGCTTTCATGGCCCAGTAAGCACACGAAAGCGGAATCGCCTTTCACATGGCATACGTGCAAGATAGAGCAAATGTGAAGCCAAGGCAGATGGAGAAATGAGGACGGCACGAAAGACAAACTGAAAGAAACGCTGTCAGTCAAGCTGATTCAGTGCACTTGTAAGGAGATGCACCCCCTGTGGAGAGATCCTCTTACATCCTCAAGATTATTATGAAATTACAGCATCTTAAAGCTAAACCCTAATAGTCGAGAAGAGTGGTTGAGTTCAGGGCACACCCAGTTTTAATGGTGTTCAGCCCCTGGTGGGTTTTAATGAATAAAATAAAACCTTATTTAAAGCAGTATCATGTGTCATGTAAAAGTTTTTCCACGTTATCTAAAGGAGAGCTACTTCTCATTGAAACACACTTGATGTAACCTACTTGTTTTCCCCACCCTCTTCAGAACTCCAGTGCCATTTGGCGGCACAATGCCCAGCAAGAGAGTCATCCCGGTCATTGGCTTTGAGGCCGTGGAGTCCCAGAACCTTCCCGGCGTTGCTCTGGACCGCATGTGCCGACGGCCAAACTTCAACAGAGCACCACGAGGATGGGGAATTGACTACAGCCCTGAATCTAATGAGCTATGACAGTGACTTTATGAGATCAAACCTGAAGCACGAACCTCTCTCCTTACGATGATCCCTCTGTTGACCGCTACAAGCAAAAGGAGAAGCTGAAAAAAATAACACTCTAGCATAATAGTGGTTTGCTACTGATGAGTGTTGTGAGCATACTGAGGCAGGCGCTGATGGACGGAGTCACAGGTTTACAATGCCTTGCAGAAGTATTGATATCCATTAGGAATAGGTTGTAAAACATCACAAGTTTTGAATAATTCCTCAAAGCTCTGATCAACCTACCATCTGACAATAGAAAACGTATAGTGCAACTACAAATCTACCACGACATGGTCTTCCCCTTTAACTGACAGTTCAGACGAGGAGATACTTATTCAGAGAAGCAGCCAGGTGGCCTACTGCAACTCTGCAAGAGCTGCTGAGATCGATAGCTCAGGTGGAAGAAACTATTCACAGGACAACTATTGGTCATGCACTGCACAAATCTGGTCTTTAAGGAAGAGCAGCAGGAAGCGAATTTGAAGAACCCATGAAATGAAGACAGCAAACATGTGGCAGAAGGTACTCTGGTCAGATCAGGCATAGAAAATGTTTTCCCCAATAATCAAAATCCTATTTTTTTGGCAGAAAACTAACATCACGCCATCCTGATCCAACTATCCTCAAGGCTAAAGCATGGTGGTGGGAGCTTCATGCTGTAGGAAACCTATTCTGCAGCAGGGAAATGACAACTGAATTTACCTAGATAGAGCGTAGACCCTAAATATTTAGTTTTAGTGGAATGTTTTAGATCACGAGCTTAGAATGGCCCAGTCAAAATCTAGGCCTGAATCCAGTTGAGAATCTTGATGTCCAGTTTTACTGAACCTGACCCTGAGTGGGCAAAAAATCTCAATCACTAGATATGCAAAACTGGTAGAGATATACCCCAAAAGAGTTGCAGCTGTAATTGCACTGACAGGTGGTTCTATAGAGTAATGACTTCAGGTGGCTGAATGCAAATGCAAGCCCCATTTTTCAGACTTTTTTTTTTTTTTTTAAAAAGGGCTGAAAACCATTTATCTACTTCCTTCCACCTCACAAATATGAGCTACTTCGTGTTGATGTTTAACAGAACGTGGCAGTTTGTGGTTTTGACATGTTATGTGGTTTAAAGAGAATTAATACTTTTGCGAGGTGATATATAAAGTGATTCCTACACGTTTTCTGACCCATCAAAACTCCTGTCCTCTCTTCTGTTTTTACTTTGTGGATTTAATTCTTCTCTAAATACAACCGCCAAGAGAATGCAGTAATAAATGTACAAGATGATAATTATTGACAAGAGTGTCATTTTAATGAGAAGGGAAAACATGTAAAGAAAAATGTACAATAAAGTAAGTCAATATGATGTTCAATATTAAGATTTTGTAAATAAAAAAAAAAAACTAAATGTAACTGAAAATGAACAGACTTAAAAATACTTCTCAGTACAACTCCAGGTGATACAATGCAAAATGAGACAAATATTCTCCAAAGACTAAGTTTTTTATATGTACAATGGCTCCATATGGTCCTGGTCATATTGGACAAGAATCCTCATGTTGAGAGGTTGTTTTTATTGTTTTTTTTATTTGTTAATATATCCTAAAATGACCAAAGTCATTGAGTAAAACCCTCACCTCACTTCTCATGGCACAGGATTAATTTGCTGCTCTGCAGGTTGTATTTAATAAGATAACTAATTCCTGTGCAGCATGTTTCTTCCAGAAGTAGTCCTCAGCCCGAACGAACCCTTGAACATGCATACACCCAACCAGGTTTGACATGAGAAAGCGAGAATCACAGCCCAACGTCACTCTTGCATCTATTCGGTGTGGCGTGAGCCATGTGCCGAATGGGCGCCCATGCGCTGGGGATCCTGGGACGGATAATGGATTGTACCTGGTGGTCTCATTGTCATAGGAGGGGGCACAGGAGGGGCCATGGGACCCATGGGGTGAAACATTGGAGGCCCATAACCTGAAGAAAAAGAAACATTTCAGTATATTTTCCCTGTGCAGTAATTCTGCCTCAGTAACCCTAATGATGGGAATCATTTTACCTGGTGGAGGGGGATTTATGCCGGGAGGCGGGGGCAAACCAATGTTCATGATGGCAGGCGAGGAGCTTGGGTCTAGGTTGAAGTAGTTAGCAGGAGCCTCTTCATCTAGAGCTGGTGGTGGAGGCAGTGCTGACAGAAAGAGATTTATTGTTATTTTTTTTAACCTGAAGAAACAAAGTCTGTCACAGAGTATAAGTTCCAACTTTCTGTGTCTGCACTCACCCCCAGGCAGGCCAGGTACTGGATCCAGTCTGGTACCCATCTCACTCACTCCCTCCTTCACACCATCCTTTCCTCTGGCTGCCTGAGACCTAAAGGGTCACAGCATCTGTGTTAGACGGCTTTTCGCAAAGCATCCTAGAAAGGTGTGTGGCACCTAAAAGCAGCATTCATCGTAGAGAATCTTCGTGTCTAGCAAATTCTCACTGAGTCAGCTATAATCACCTTGTAAAGGCGCTGTAGTTAATATTTTACTGACACTTGTAACACCAATGCTGGGATTAGCTCAGGCCGCTACAAACACTCATCCTCCGTGAACAAGCACATTAAAGCTCTTCCCTCACAGCGGCACTGCTTGGTTCGACTGCACAGGAGTTAAAAAGTGTCTTACCTTCCCCACTTGACAGTGAGCCTCCTTCCATTAATGATTAGTTTGTTAAAGGACTTTTCTGCAGCCATCTCTGCTGCCTGCCGAGTGGCAAATTGGATGAAGGCACACTGCTGTCTTTGCACTATAGTAATGGTCCGTATTTCTCCAAACTGGTAGAAGTGACTCCTGTTTAACAAGAAACGACTTATTAACATAATGTAACCTAAAGATAACGTACAGAAAAATCGCTATTTGAATTCATAAGGGAGCTTGTAATAAAATCCTCACTTGAGTTCTCCATCTGTTACAGTATCTCCCAGTCCTCCTATGTAAAGAGTGCTGATGGACTTGTCCTCCGGTGGGTCCAGCCGGGGCATAGTTGAAGCCCGCTTCAGCAACTTGTCAGCAACTGGGTCATTGATGCCGTAGTAACGATCTTTAATGTTCTGGTCCGCCAGGGGGTCCTCAGGATCTGTAGGCTTCTCATGCCTGCGGATAAACAAAGTGATTTTCAACAAAGATAGAAAATACATGTCAAACTGGCCACAACACAAAATCAAACATTTGTATTACACCGTTCGCACAAAGTTTGCACAACACGAAGGAATGTAAGGGAATAAAAGCAGGGAGACACACACACACCACCAAAACAAATGGATCAGCTGAAACATGTCTTGAGTTTAAAAGAAGATAAACATAAATATTTTTTCCATGTTTACCAACTGCAACAGTACAAATCTGCCTATTATAACATTGAGTAACATCAGATTACTAAAAACAAAAAAGTTTTATACAACCGTATAAAAATGAATTTTGATTGATTTTATAGGACATGATTGTGGTGCTGCTCTAACTTTGTGGTTGAGACTCGGAGCACGGAGACTTGCCGTGTACATATGGGAACCTTTGACGTTCTTGGCTGCATGATTAAATTAGCGAGCACAAAATGCATAGTTGAAAAGCTAACATTAAACAGTACATTAGCTCCTTTATTAGCTTTGACTCAGTATTCTTTAAGTTGGATGGCAGCAGGAAGTTAGAGGTTTCCTCTCTACTTAATTTTCAGCCCACATGTTTTCCTGACTCCAATTCATCTCTTTTCGATCACCTGGTAGTCTGTGCAAGCAAGTTAAATTAGATCTAAGTTTTCTCTGCCACGTTTGGTCTGGGATTATGAAAATTAATCAAATCGAACATTCACTGATTCAAGAAATGTTTTAATGACGGTAAAAGGACAATAAAAGGTAGAGAGGATCATTTGAAGAGAGATTTATTTAAACTAGCAATTTGCATCATAGCAATCCGCATGGCGAAAAATAAATAAATACAACCATTTTTTTATATAATAGTATCATTAAACCTAACTATAGCCCTGAAGCATTGCCCTTGTGGCAAATTAACATGAAGAGAGGAGGGGAACTTATATTTTTTTGCTTTGTTTTATTTCCATTATGACTTTCAGGAAGACATCATGGAGCTCTCTGTCTTACAGAATTTTGCGCTGAGCTCATCACCCAACACAATAGTCTGAGACACCTGCTTCTGTCTAGAGACTTTTCAAATAGGTGTGACTTGTGCTCTTTTTATGTACTTGTTAACCACAAAGAAATTATGCATTATTACTTAGAAAACACAGCATTTAGGCATAACCCCTACCTGTAGGGACACTCTTCTCCTCTCTTACACTCCCCCTTCACCCAGAAAGAGCAGATATGAGGCCGGTTCCTCTTGTAGTATGGCGTGGTTCGGGCCAATTTAAGCAACATATCACTAGAGCTTGGCGCCTTACCAAGCTGGCCAACCGGTCGAGTGCCATCAGAATTGGCTATCTGTTAACACATTTAAAACAGAGATCCATGATTAAAATCCATGATTTTAATGAACTGAAAAGTTCATTAAAAAAAAAAAAGATGAATAAAGGAATTTTGAAAATCATTATTTCACCAAAATCATAATGAAACTAGTGTTGCGTAGAAAGGAAAATATAAAAACATCTAGACATTAATATTACACTGAATACTAATTAAAGAAAATCAGGAGATAACAAATATTACCCATAATTCTAGTTACTGTATTACACTGTATCTGGTATAAAATGTGCTTGAAAGAGCAGTTATTTTGCAATCATACCTCTCTCTCCATGTTCTGTGTGTAGTACTCTTTGTTCACATCAGACCTAGGAACCTCATCTTTAACAGAGAGGCCGGTGTCTCTGACCTGGATAGGCAAACCTGCCAACCACAAGACACAACCACTGGGTTAAACTCGGAGTTATGGGCTGTGAAATGTGGCACACTGGCCAAATCTTGTGCAGACAATCAAAGACTCACCATATTCCAGGTCCAGAAGGCACGTCTGACAAACGTTCTTCATTTTACTGCAGGTCTGACAGACCTCGGTCTTCTTAAAACGCATCCGTGTGCCTGGGCACCATCTGAACACGGTAAAGGGCCGAGCACAGATCTAATGGTGGAAAATTCAAATCTCAGGCAGGTACATACAATCGAAATGATGTTTTATGAGTAAGTCTCACTGCATAATGTAATACATAATCAGTTACAAAACATACCTTGCATTCTTTTCCATACTTCTCCTTGGTCTGTAAAATGAAGCATGAACACGTTTACACTTCCACACCTCTAGCTATGAGTGCAGTCAGCACAATGCAGAACATGAAATCTTACCATACGGATGTACGGATTTTCCCCTAAACATGTCTGACACAGAATTGGGAAGTCCTGGAAGAGAAATCACAACAGATGTTTATGCAGCAAAATAAGCATTGCCTACATTGACTTATCCACATTTAGTAAATACTCTCAATCTCACTTAATGCTTCGGTATGTTAGCATATGTGCATGTGTGAATACAAGAAGTCCTGAGACAAGCTCTCTCCCACTTTGCCATCTGTTGAAGGATGCTGTTTCAGTCAAAGTGCCCGCTGCTGAACATGACCGGGCTTGAATCCATCCTTTTCACAACAGCCAAATATCTAAATATTAGTGGCTCTTGTGGTTTAAAACGTCAGCTTCGTATTTTAAGGTTACACTGTTAATAGGCTGGTGTTTTAAGAAAACCGAGACGTCAAACGCCCGGCATCTGGCTGTTTTATAAAGCACGGCTACAGGCAGCCAGTACTGTTGGTTTCTTTCGTTTTAAACTGTCTTTTACAAAGTAAAACTCGAAATTTTCAGTTATTTCAGTAACTCATACTTCAAAGTTGGAGCTAATTTCTACCCAGTAACACAGTTAGCTTAGGTATTTCCCTTGAGTGCCACGCAGAGGTAATATTTACATTTCTAAGTGAAAAAAATATTAATGTATTCGACTAAATTGTAAAACCACTACAATGTTGATTGGCGGGTTTTGTAACTCAACTTCAGAATGTAACATTTTACCGGATTACGATCATTTCAGCTTTGTTAGCTCGCTAGCGCTGACTTTGTTAGCTCAATGGCTAGCTCTGACAGAGGCCGTTTTTATGTGTAATTCGAAAACACTTCTTTATATATCGATCTGTACAGTCGTTGTTTTGCTTGTGTACCACTGAATCATTAGTCTCGTTTTCATTTTTATTTAGGTAACGTTTACATAACAGGCAATCGCGACATGCCGATGGCTGCTAAAGAAAGTAGCAGACACGCTTCAACAGCTAGCCGACGCTAGCTAGTGGAAACTACTAATCAAACGGAGATCATTTTAGAACCTACCACATCTTGACTTTTGGCTGCTATATATTTAATTCATTCTTACTCACTGCAGTGGAAAAAGATTATATAGATTCAACGTACCGCGTCTTCCCAGTGCTGCCTGTTGTAGGTGTTAGAACCCAGGGAGGTCGCCATTTTGGAAAATGTAAAGCCAAACGGCCCAATACGAGAAATCACAGGGCTACAGTACCTGACTCTGCCTTAAGGTGTCGCCATGGTTCCAAAATAACAGTACAAATACGGCTCGTTTGAAATATAGTCAGTTATTAATTTCGCATCACATGGCAATTTTTATAAGTACGAATTTATACACGTAGCTATATCCATTATTAGAAGAAATTAATGCAATCAGGAAAATGTATTAATTGAAAACGAAATAGCCTTTTACTAAACCTTTAGGCTTTACATGCTACATATAAATTCTGACATATGTAGCTTATTGTATCTTTGGTTAATTTTTTGTTATGCTTTTATTTTTAAACTAAGGCCATCTGGATCAAATTACTATTATGATACTGTTATTGATTGGATTGACTTTTTTTTTTCGTAATATGCCTTGAGACAACAAATGTTGTGAACTGGTGCTAAATAAACAAACTGAAATGAATTAAATTGAAGGCTATTTCAAATCAGTTTAATTTAATTCAGTTCCACTTTAATGTCCACCAAGTAAAAATTTATCTTTGGATAAAAGAGGGAGTTATGAGATATAATCATAAAACTGAAAATCCTTATAGCACAACAAACAAAGTAAAAGATTAGTAAAAATACATAAACACAAATTTTAGCTTTAAAGCTTTTATCCAGAGGAGTATTTTCTCCACTAAAGTAAGAATTTCCACAGCAAAATTTAAAAAAAATAAATTTTTTATAAAAAATACACTGAAGAAGAAATAAAAAAAAAAACTGAATTATTCTTTGTGTGTATCTAGGTTGATGACATCACAAGAGGCAGAAGAATCAAACTGATCAGTGTCATTAGTAAGCATTATGAACAGAATACAGGTAAACATGTCTGAAGGAGAAAATTGTTTAAAAACATCCAGGTAAAGGAGAACAAAATATGCGGATGTGTTCAGAAGAACTCTGATCATTTGCCTTATGTGATATCACCAGAGTCATGTGTGCATGGAAGCTTGTTCTTTGGGGGACTAACTTTTAACTTGACTTAATAATAGTTTACAACAATGCAGCAGAACTGACAGAGAAACTGACTATGACATGGTGTTCGTAGGAGATAAACTATATCATGATTTTACAGAGTAGTCTGACTAAGCTTTAAATGCTTTACTTAATTCATGTTTTAAAGCTTACTTCTATGCATCTTAATCAACAATTTATTTGTTTACTGTGTTATGAAAATAAAATAAACAGTTAGAGGCAAATGCAAACAATAAGTAACATTTAACCTGACAGGTTTTAATTCACTTTGATACGGCAGTTCAGTTAGGCCAATGATGTGAAAGATATAGTCAGAATGTGATTAAATTGTTATTCAACTGGAATACATGTATTCTATGTACATAAGTCATAGAGATGATATGTTTCTAATGTCTTGCTGTTTGGGAAATACACGAGGAATTTGATTAGCAAAATTAAAACTAGTAATGAATGTCTTATAGTACTTTCTTTTAATATCATTTAAAACTTCTTCTTTCTTTTATCCAGCACACAACCGGTGACTTGTTTTTGTTTGTGATAAACAAAGAGGGAGAGACGGATTAACAGGTGCTTGGGAGGTGGTGTTGTCCATTTACAATTTACCCATCCGCTTCCCATTGATACGTCCACCTGGCCTAATCCAGGTCAGGGTGTCTTTATTCTGTAAACCTCAGATTAGAGTGGCAAAGCGTGTCAACGATTACGGCCGTGGGACATTAAATAAGTTTACCAAAGGTTGTGGAGTCAAAGGGCAGAGATGATTATATACAAGACTGGAGAGCTAAGTCGTCTATGTAAAAATAGTCTTCAATTGAGATTTAGAAACCTGGTTTTTCTGTAATCATACTTTAATGGCACAGAATAAATAGAAATGCATTGCCTCCATTATGTTGTTTTCCTTCCTATTTGGATAAACCATGGTGGTCTTCTTTTATTGGGGCACAGAAATTAAAATCTCCTGGGAATCATTTTCCCCAATAAGTCATGTGACTCAGATTGCTGCATCATGTGACATGGATGAGCCAGCCCAAGCTGTTTTGAACGAAGACTTTGTCTAAGATTTAATCTCTTCCTAATCAAAATCACACACCTCTTGAGTCACAAGTGTGTCTGTTTAGGTGTGTCAGAGTCTTGTTTACTCTTCATATGGTTCGTTTTTACTATGTTCTATAGATACATCATTTTTGTTTCAAGTCAGAATAGTCTCTGTCGATGTTTTTAAAGGTGAAAGTATGTTTTGCAGTAATGAACATGACATTTTGGCTGAATAAAAAGCACTATTACAACTAATATTTCTTCTAACCACTAAAAAAGATAGAACATTCATCAGATATCATTTGTGAAACATTATTAACAACATACATTTTTTTTTTAATTAAGGCATTTTTTTGTAATTTCATTGGTTTCATTTCTTGCAAAATACTGCAGCTGTGTTATGTTTTTAACCAACATACAGGAAGCTGGAATCGTTTTTTTAGTTATTTTGAGACTTTCATATTTGCGTTGACACACTACCTTTATGAAAGTGTTACTGACATACCAAGTATTGGTGGCCCCCCATGAGGCCAGCCCCTTTGACACTTTCTGGAGGCGCCCCTGACTGAGCCTGCATTTGAACGCACTTTCAAGAGAATAGAAAATCTAAAACATTTTGGAGATAATTCCAACATTAATTTGCATTAAATTATTTCCCAAAATAGTAGGACACACCGCACGTCCAGGCCACTAGAGTCTGAGCAGCGAAGAGGAGCGGATGCCGATAAGCCAGTGCTCCTGAGGACTGCTTGAATGCGCATATGAAAGAAAAATGTGCCGCGCTGGCGCCTCCTGAAGACAGTTATGGGCTACTGCCGGTGCTCAGAGCTGCAGAAAGAGAGGGGCTTTCTCACATTTCCCGATCTCTCCCGGCCGACACCGCCGCTGTGCCCCTTCTACAACACGGACGACAGCGAGCTGAGGCGACCAGCTTTGTTTAAAGCCGTATTCACCCCAGCCGGCCCCCGTATGGAACAAAATCTACTCTAACAAGGTGAGCCCATCGACACACGAGGCGAGCCCGCTCAGGGTTGCTCATGTTTGGTAGCCACAGCACCGAGAAGCTCCGCCGCTCGGTCTCAGAGGCCGGGACTCGTGTCTGGCGCAGACGGAGATGAGGCCAGCTTTTTTCGGCCTGACTCTTCCGGCTGTAAACACAAAGCCCCGGCGGCACAGTCGAGGCTCGGCGCGGCTTTCGGTATGCCTCATCGGGCTGCGGGATCCAAGTCGGAAGCTAGCGTTATTGTTGACGCTTTCCGTTGTGTCGAAGTGGCTGTGCCCCGGGATAGAGCTGCGTGTCCGGCTGCTGTGCTCTGTGATTTATCGTCGGGATTCCTTTATGGAGTCTAGTCCCTGTAGTGCAGCCCGGGCAAAGCAAAGCGACACTCGAGCAACTTGTTTTTGTAACTTTCTAGCAGCCTGGATGTGCACAGCGGTATCTGCTCGACTCAAGTTAGGGCTAGGAATCCTGGATACAGATGAACAAAATAGCAGGAGAAACATTGACATCCAGTTAGAGGTGGACAAAAGATTAGAAAAGGAATGCAATGAGTGCTGTAACTTTCCATCAAGCTAGGATTGATTTAGAGATTTCACTTATCTGTGATAACAGAAGGGATGTTGGCAGCATTTTCAGAGGGTCTTAATGTCAGAGCAAAGTAATGAATTTAAAAGCTTACAATAAACACCCAAATAATATCAAGATCATACAGCATTTGAAGATAATCGTCTAAAATGTGCAGTATTGCCTTTTAAATCAGTAGAAATAGCACTGATTTGTCTTTTCTGATTTTAATTGTTGTTTTTTTTCTTCCATGGACTAAGACATATAGGAGGAACAATGTGCTGCAGATTATTTGACAGATGGAAGTTTTGACGCTAACAGAAAATTAAGGAAGTACAAGATTGCTCCCATTTATGGATCAATCCATCTTATTTTAGCTAAACTTAAAAGAAGCATCCAGATACATGTCATGGATGTGCCCATAGACTAAAAATAGCGGAAGTTATTTGTTTTCATGCATTAAATGAAAAAGAAACATGATTTAAAACAAAATGTGCTCACATATCAAATCAGTGTAAATACATGGGAAACGCACCGATTAGATTTTCCCAGCTGATACCATATACCAACTTTGCCCTGCCCTACCCATTCAGAACTTGACGGAATCTGATTTCTTTTTTCTGTAGACTGTGATGCATAAACCGCAGAAAAAATGTGCTGCAGGTTTTTTTTTCTTTGAGTGGAGAAAGGGTTAAATCCTGCAGAAAATGAAGGAATTAACAGATTATTACCAATTATGCATGAAAGCATATGTGCCTGACCTTACATGTGGTTAATGCATTTAACTGAAATGCCTCCAGTCCTCAGTTTTGATACATTTGATGAATAGGAAACAAAATATCAGATTTTTTAGAAAAGGCTTTATTGGCCATGATTGTGGACAAGCAAGGACTTTGACTTTGGTTTCATGGACTCACAGCGTACAGATATTATGTATAAATATATACCCTTTAGAAATAAAATAGAGGATAAAAGGAACAGTATGGACATGCATGTGCATGTACAAACATTGTTCATGTAAAGAAAGGCAGGTTGTGGTTGTTCAAATGTGACGATCAAAAGAAAATTGGCCAATTCTGATCGACTAATAGGTGCATCTCTAATTTGTATCGGTACTTTAACAAACAGGTACAACTATCTACGTTTTGATGTGGATAGCAAAATAAAAACCAAGTCTGTGCTGTGGAAGGATCTTGTTGAGGTATTATGAACTTTAAAAACCTTTACATATTTATTACTTAGGTGTAGCATTAGTTAGATGAAGCTTCAGTAAAATTCCCCCTAACAAAAACAGACGCAACTACTGTTTGTAGAACATGATTCTCCCAGAAGAGTTTATTTGGAAAGTAGTGTATTTTATCTAAAAAGAAAAAGTCCAGATTTAATATGTTGTTTATTCCAATCTCTTTCTGTCGGTGTCTTTACAGCTTTACCTGCAATATGGACTAAAACTAAGTGTTTGCCTACACCTAGAGCCGCATCTATCAAACACTACAAACACTTGACTCTGCTCTGTAGGAGCAAAAAAAAGGGGCCGTCCAGACCTGCTTGAAATCTTTTGCCTTGAGGGTGTATGCGCATGCAAAAGCGCGCACCGAAGTGAGTAAGAGATTACTGAAGAAGAATGACTCACGCTCAAAATGTATTTGGCAAAGTCACAAGGACTTTTCCCCGCGTTTTCGCCCTCAGCTGCAGAGCGAATTTTTGCAACTGCAACGTGCCCGTCCCTCTGGTTTCATAAGATTTATGATTTGATCAGTGTTTCACATTATTGTTATCCTCCAGCCATGTGTTGTATTTCACATGCTCCTCCCTGTATTTGTTAGCGGTGGGGCTGGAGGGGGGTTGGCTTTTCCCATTTGGAGATTACTGTCATTCGTTTGTCAAATTTGCAGAGAGCTGAATCTCAAGTTGTGTTCTGTTTATTCGTGCCAACTGTTTGTCTGGTCGTTCTAAGCCTCCATCTGACTGCTCCCGCTGGCTGCCAAGCATGCTGTGGTCTGGCGCTTTTAGTTGATGAAGGCTGCCGCTGCTGCTGCCGCAAGCATTCGATCATATATCAGCATGTTTTTACTTGGATAGAGCTGCGAGATGATGCAATTGAGTTGTATGATCTTGCCGAAACATACAGGTGTTCAGATTCTGTAGGTATGACATGAATTGGATGTTTTGTTGCACCTGAAAGGGAAACCAACAGAAATTGTCTGTCGTTGTTATCTCCAAACCAGGATGTCAGGTTAATCGTGTGCAGGTGCAGTAACTCTACCATCACATTTAATGCTAAGCAGAGTAATTGTTGGGAGCTACAGGGCCCACAACATGCCAGCTCTTGTATTTTTCCATGTCACTGCCCCTTGTAGACACTCTCAGTGTGTGGGGAGCAGACCTCTCTTCAGAGTGTGGCTAAAGCCAGGCATCTGTCCAAAACTTGAGCACCCCACACCCCTTCACCCCAGCCTTCTCTGCTGGGTATAAGCATGGCTTTGTGCCTCAGTACTCCTCCCCGATGGTTCTTATTCATATACTACTACAACACCACTTGCTCAGCTAGACAGTAGTATCTACAACTGGAAGCTCTCCCAAAATGTCCCACTGCTTTGACCGACAAACTTGGAGGTTTCCTCATTAAAAATCAAGCCCTTGGATTAATATGCCAGAATGCAAGAGGCAGGCTGTAATATTGTTGCCTGTGAAGCAGCTTCTATTTAGGTGCCTGAGCTTGGGCTTTACAGTCGTGAGGGGTGCCTAGGAGTAGGAGGAAAGTAAATACATTTCAAACCGCTCCGCAAAACAGAGTATTAGCAAATGATCCGATAGCATCAGTAATCCTCACGAAAACCTGGAGAGTCATCTTTTTTTTCTGAATGGTGCTAGTCTCCATTAGACAGTTGGCAGGCACTAAGGGGGTGTCCACATGCGTGACCGGCTGGCCAAGCTAACGGCAATGCTGAACGCTGCAGTATGCGGGCAGATCAGATTACTGAACGATTAGCTGTGGCCTCCTATCCGTTGCCCAGAGAAATGATTTTCCACTGTCATAATTCCCTGGACTGAATAACGCAGGCCAATGACTCACAGATACTCCACACTATGGGCCAGAGTACAGCGTGGCATAACTGCTGCTCTCTGGAGAAGGGAAGTTATGTACTGCCCTTGTTGCACTAGAGAACAAAGTAGTTTTCAATCATTGGGACCCACCTTCAGCAGATGAGCAAAGGTACATTTTAGAGCTGGAACTAAGCATAGTCCAATATGAGATTCTCACCGCATGTGAACTTTAAACACTATACCGATATTTAGGTTAAAACAGAAATGTATAATATGGTCTAATTGCATTCATTTTAAAAATAAGTGCAACCAATATTCATACTGTTACTCAGAGATGCACCGATCAGAAATCTGGGGCCAATCTGGGTGTCTGTAAATCTTTGACATGCAGTTACAGATTTAAGCTAATTCTGATTTCTCTTTAGGAACCATAATATAAGAAGATTTGCATTCAGAATATTTCTTTCCTAGCCTTCATGGCACGAGTGATCAATAATTTTC
This sequence comes from Crenichthys baileyi, assembly GCA_036173005.1. Taxonomy (NCBI): domain Eukaryota; kingdom Metazoa; phylum Chordata; class Actinopteri; order Cyprinodontiformes; family Goodeidae; genus Crenichthys; species Crenichthys baileyi. The sequence continues at coordinate 207,058 of JAHHUM010001479.1, forward strand.
TGCATTAGCAACAAAGGTTTTCTGACAGTGTGTGTGTGTGTGTGTGGATGTGTATGTGTGTGTAAGGTTAGGATTAGCTATGTACTGGTAATGGATAGGTTTAGGTGTAGGGTCAGGGTTAGGCCATAGAAAGGGTTGAAAATGAATGGAAATGAATGAGAGTCAATGCAAGGTCCTCACAACATATAGTATAACACAAGTGTGTGTGAGGAGTTGCTGAAATAGGTTTTGCTAGTAAAATGGTTTCAGAGTTGACATGTTAAACTGACTTTAGCATCTAAAATGACAGATTTTTGCAGTTTGGATTTCTAAAACTGAAGTTTTAGCCTTCATGTTATCTGTCCAAAGCTCCTGTTTGCTCTCACTCTCTCACAGCCTGAATGAGCCGAACCTTTCGTCAAGTCTTTAGAAAATTCAGTTTCCTTTTGAAGAGGTTCTTACATCTTTGTGCTTCTTTTGACCGCCCTTGAAACAACTCACGTTCACTAAAAATGGCTCATTTTGACGCTTCTTCACTTAATAAGTTGGACAGTCTCATGACAGCAGATGCTCACATTGGACACAAATGTGACATTGCCCAAAATGCCAAAGTTCACAGTGTAGGAAGCACAGATGAGGAAGCACCAAACTTGAACTTCTTGTAGCAGTTTCTTTTGATAGCCAGATGTGAGGGAACGGCCGCAAACTGGTACTCTATGGTCCATTTAGCTGGTGTAAACTCTGGCTACTCCAGGTTTTCTGGCATCATATTTAAAGGACTCTTAAACCACAGGAATGGTATAATATAAACTTTTAGCAGCTTTGCTGTAACTTAAAGGATGCAGGAAAAAATGCATTAAAACTGCGTGATGAGGCAGTTTAAATCTAGCGGGCCTGCGGTGTAATTTTGGTGAATGGAAACAGACAGACAGGGGTGTGGATTTTGACAGGATAGTTGTTGGAGATGGGACCACGTATCCCCTCCCTGAGGCAGGAATCCGATACGTTCCACGGGCTCCTGTATCCAGACAAATAATGGTGACTGGGATGTAGCGTTTCATCAGGTGCCACATGACTGAAGCTTAAGTGCTGGGAAAGTAAGCACTATGTCATAGGGATCACAGTTGGCCAGCTTTGGTTGCTTCACAGATCAGGAAATGTGCCAGGAGAGCAGAAGAGGTTATGTGAGATATGGATTAATGCTTGTCAGAAGAGGACCTGCTTAATACAGCAGCTCGTCTTATCGCATCCATTCCCCTTCGGCATTGTTGGATGCATTATGTCACCCATTAAGGTGCTCTGATTTCAATGTTTCTTTATCGCATTAGCCTCCATTTTGTTCTGATGAGGCCCTCAGTGGCAGCCACATTGAGCATTTATTCTCCGGCCAATGATGTCTGATGAATGACAAGAAGCCACCTCACTACATTTTACAACTTCACCTGGTTTTATGTCGCCATTTAATATAATTCTTTGTTTGAGCAGAGTTTTTTTTGCTCTCAAGCCCTTGAGCGAAAGGCTATTTTTACAGCGAGACAGAAAAAAAAAAAAAAAAAACGCCCCATTTTATTTAGCGGTCAAAAAAACAAGCTGTCGCGTGTTAATGGACTTCACCTCAGCCATTCCAACAGACCCTCGGGCTACTGCGCGCTCATGAGCTCGGCTAGGGAGCTCTCGGCTGTGAGCCCTGTTAATGAAGCCATTTTCAGAGATTGAGAGATGCGGTAATGGGAACACACCACTCCACTGCAGGATATTCTAACCCCGTCCTCATCGTAAGTGCCATCATTCAATGGATCTGATTAGATTCTTTCTCCTCCTTTGTCCATTTAGCTGTTTGGCCTTTTTTCAGACCTAGAGTTGGAGATGTTTGCCTGAGAGTTGGTTATGCAAAGCATGAAGATATTCATAGCTCTTATTTTGGTGAGCCTTAACCAGGTCGTAATATGGGTGCAGATTTCTACTTTTGGGGAACGGAAGCTCCGCTAATGCTGTTCTAGCAGTGGATCTGCAAATATTTTCTTTCATTGCGTGTTGGACTTCAACCCTGTATTATCAGACCTAAGGTTCAGTGAGCCGAACATGCAGAGAAGATAGGTGGAGGGGCGTTCGTATGTTTATACAGTTGCCTGGTGGCCCCAGCTGACAGCAAAAGCCACACGTGCTCTTACCTAGTGTAAAAATGGTTGCAACCTTTTCTGTTCATGCCATGAGCTGACAGCATGTGTTGTTGCAATTAGGATGTAGGAAAAGCTCACACTGAAAAAATGCAGTACTGCATATGTGAGTAATCTCGACATAATATAGCTTTTTCTTTTATTAAAAAAGCAATCAGATAGTAACCAATTGAAGTTGACAATCACGTTTTATGGCTATTGTTTGCTACAGTTAATTGTTAAATTACAAACAAGTAAAACAAATGAGTTTGTATCAGAGCTGTACTGACAGCCTCCTCTTCCGATTGGTCCATACATAAGCACTTCCAACGCTCTTCAGTGTGAAGGCTCATACTGAGAGGAAAAAGTTCATTATTTATGTTTCAGGCGTTTTTAAAAGCATGTTCCTATGTAAAAGGAAACTGCAAGAGCAAGAGAGAGCAAGACTTTCCACAAATAACAGGAAGGCTGATCAGAGTACAGCAAAGCTGCATTGTTTTGAGCTTTTGAGCATTCAACCTTTTTTCTTTCAGGGAAAATGCTCGCTTTGAAAATGTTGGTAGCCTTTTCAAAATCTTAGAGTTAAAGTAAGGATCTACATTCTCTGGCAAATATAAACGAAATATGGAGTTTTAGTAGTTCTAGACGCTCTAGCTGCTCTGATTGCCAAGATAAGATGGTAAACAGTTAAAAAAAATGTCAAATGTGAATCAATTTGTGTTGCTTACAGATTATTTTAAGGAAAAAATCCTGTTTCATCTTTTGGCTGGTCGGTTTATTGTACAGTATACCAAAGGATATTTAAAATGAAATATTTTAAACTCAGAGGCAATAAATCCTATAACCTTGTCCTTATTTTAAGCATCTCGGTGTCTCTCTATGCCACACAGAAAAAAAAGCTGTGAAAAATGCAGTTTTGGTTTTTAAGATAATTCAACATTTATGGTTGATATCAATAATTAAAATGTATAAAGGAAACTACCATCAGCACTTCTTCTTAGGGTATTCATGTTTACATTTCTTTATAAATAAACAAAAATAGATTTTTCACCACTTTATTTAGTGACTCATGATGATGCTGGAGCTCTTGTATTTTTGTATACCAAGAAGTTCTTTATCATACTGTTTAACCTCAGTGATTTTAATGGATTAGGTCAAACATCATCCTTAGGGATTAAACAGGGCCACAAAATGCAGTTGCTGCAATGAACCTAGTTTAATCTCTAATAGCTTCCAAAGAAAAAGGGATTCATTTCAGGGTTTGTAAAGTTATTGGATTCCAATAACTTTTATCTGGCGTACCTACTTTAGTGACAAGAACTGTGTAACCAGTCTTCCTATTTTGTGGTTTTGCATTGTTTGACTCTTTATCCTGAGGCTTTTAAGAGCCCTCTGATATGAACTGATGCCGCCTTGATGGAAACCGATGCTCCATGTTTACCTGGCAGTTTGTTCACTGTGATACTTTGAAGAAAGCCAGGAGCGAACGCCTACACAAAGGTCATGCAGGGGTTTCGGATTTCCTTTGTTAGCCTGCGATGACAGAAACTGATTGTCCGCAGGACAACTGCGCTTGTTAAAAACATGCATGTCTCTGACCTCATTCAGTTTCTCATGTGTGAGTGTTTTACGGCCCCTCCAGAGCTTTAAAATGTAGCTGAATTTTCTTCGCTCACCCTTTCTTCCTATTTCCTCTGCCTGTTTGGGCCAGAGCACCCGCTAGTTGGTTAATGTCCGGCCGGCTCTCGTCTAGTTGGTTTGTGAACAGTGAAGTCATTCTGGGATACGAACGGCCATTAATACATATAAACAGCTCAGCCTTCATTCTAACCCAATTGTTGTATTGCAAAAATAAGTGCATGGCCAGATATATGAATCATCTCCATTTTAGATGAGTATGTTTCATGGGGAAATGGGCCTAAGCTGATGACATACCAACTTTCTATCTTGAGTTGCTGGGGTGGAAAGAAGAGCAATGCTGCAAACCCCAGGATGGAGTTTCTGGCAGCTTCAAGCACACCCCTCCAGTGATCCGCAGCAATGCTGTCTCATCCATCCTGGGTGGTACCGACGGGTGTGTGTGTGTGCCAGCGTTTGTGCAGTGCTTGTCCCTGTTTGTGCAGGACAGGTGCTGGCAACCTGGAGGTCAGCACAGGCACAGATGGGGCAGAAGGAAGGCGGGAGACTTTGAACGACAGCAGGATGAATGAGTTGTTTTGCCAGGTTTTGAACACTTCTTTTCAGAAGGCACAGCTACGAGTGGGGTCCGTTGAGACAGTCGGGTGGCCTGACAGCCGGCTGCTCCAAGCGGAAGGACCCAACAGCAGAACCATTCGGCTGTTACAGAGGAGTTCTTAGGCCGTGCAAAGCTTAACTAGAAGAACTTCGGTGAGCAGTACAAGCCTGCAAACACAAACAGCAGTCTACCCCCTCTGTCAAGTGTTAAGTGGCCGGATATAAGTGGTGAATGGGACACAGGTGTCTGGACCGAGCTGTGTGAGCCCAGCGAAAGGTCTGTGTTTGTTTTCTCTCTGTAATGGCCACCCAGCTCTCAGCTGCAGCTCAGCCCGGCCTTATTGGATCTCTATGGGCTGAGGTGAAGCCGTGGAAGTGATTCAGAATCTGATAATGAAATTCATTTTGGTACCCCATAACCCAACACTGTGGCTATCAGGGTTGGGTAATTATCGTATAGTTTATTGTAAGTGGGGGAAAAAAATATGAGGGCGATGATTAAAGATGCAGAGATTAGAATTTTGTGCTTGGATTTCAGTTTTTACCAGTTCTAGATGTTTTTTAATTTAAGTTTAAGAACTGTAAGAAAATATAGGGACAGGAATATATTTGCCAACAAATGCTGCACTCCAAACATTTCTTTGTGACACAAAGTTTTGCGCACCCTCACAATATAGCTACAGTGTATTGTGCAGCTCTAACCTCTAACCTAAGCCTGTCAATGAAAGTCATGTTAATATCCCCCACGACACACTGCTGTGGCAGTAGCATTTTTCTTTCATTTAACATTCGTCTTTCTTCTTTTCCTCCGTCCTTTATTCTGCTTTGCTGCTCATCTACCACAGCATAGTGGCTTTTGAAGTTGGAAAGGCTGTGGCTTTACTGTTTTAGTTCTTTGAGTGCTTGTGTGACAGGTAGTGAAAAGCTGTAGGCGAGTAATGGGACTCGAATATAATCCACAACTGTCTCTAGAGTCGACGCCCTTGCTTCTTTCTTTTCTCTCCAACAGAGGCCTCTGTGCCGACGTCGGCGCACTAAAGCTCCTCTTTGTCAACCAACAGCCAAAAGGTGCGCCGTGGGGTTCGAAGAACCAACACAGCCCCATCCTGCGCCTCCGCCCTGGGAGAGCAACAGGGTGAAGTAATGGCTTGTTAACCCCCCACCCCCACCCCCAGCTACCTCTAAGTTTGGTTGGTGCATTGTCAGCAGGGGCGACTATCCTCCACGCTGATGTGATTGTTTGAATAACCCCTTGGCCTCCCCAGATGGCCGGGCCTCAGAGCTGGTTTATGATAACCGCACAGTTAATATCTGGCCTACATAGCCGTCCTCCTTCTTAACCCCCCCCAATAAACTCTGCTCTCATTCCTCCCAGCCACCCTCTGTGCTATTGTCTCCAAGTGTCCCTGATTTTATTTCTCTATTTTGCTCAACTTTCTTTCTTTTTTTAAATTCCAGAAACTATTTCTTTTTGGGCCCCCCAGGCATAGTGGGTGATAGCTAGAGACAGTGTAGCAAATTAAATTTCGTCTCACACCCCTCCCTATTTTCTTTCACTCCCTATGGACTTTGGCCCGATGGATCAGTGGAAGGAGAACAGGAGTGTGCAAAGATAGAGGAAAAAGACAATTTGCAATGCATTACTGTCTCATTCCTCAGGGTCTACAGTGAAGCTACACCAACACTTCTATAGCTTCTCTCTCCCTCTTAATTTTCCTTTACTAGCTCCATCTCGCTGCTGCTGTTCTTCACACGCGGCGCTAACCTGGAGGTCTCTGAGCGCTCGGTACCACTGCCAGCACACAGACTGACCCACTTTATTAGTTTGGCTCTAGTGAATCATTAATCGAGGTTATCTAACTGTTCCTGTAATGATTCTGCTGCGTCTCCCGCGTCAGCCGCTCTGTGTTCTTAACCAATCAAGCTGTATCCCTGCATGCTTCTCCCTCCACACATTTGTACTCCATCATAATATCTCGCAGGAAAAAGAAAGGGGGAAAAAAAAGCATTGTTCTTCATGCTAGACTATATGTTTAATAGGTGTGCCATGCACCGTAATATGTCATTGTGTCAGAGCACAATACGAGGACTAAGTGCCCTGAATGCAAATTAATCCTGCGGCATGGCAGCGGCTGAATGGAGTGTGGTTTTTGGGGGCGATGGGTAGAGAGAGAGAAGGGAGGGACAGAAGGAGGGCTATTGGTAGTGGCAGGCAGGCGAGGAAGAGAAGAAGGCATGTGAGGATGAGGTGGATGAAGGGGGGGGGTGTATGTGGGATGGCCCATTCATCATGCAGTGCCTGCTGGGATGCACTGGGGTCAGTCCCGCACAACACAATTACAGCCTGTTCTGGTGTGTTGTGCTCGGCACCGCTGTGTTCTGACTGTTTTCTGTTGCCTTTTTCAGGGGGTTCTCTCTTCTTTCACTGTTTTCTTCACTGCGCTCCTTTGTTTGCAACCATTATTTTACCTTCACATATTTTTCTAAACGTGCGGCTCAAGTTATCACCGAAGCGTGTCTTTGAGCTAAACGTCTCAATTAGCTGTACGTTTGTTTTTGTTTTCCGGTCCTTGGTGCTCCACTCTCTTTTCAAAGAAAGTTTCCTTTTTCTTTTGGCTCATGTGTTTCCTGCACTTGCACCATGCAACGCCGGGTCCTCTTTGATCCACAGCCGCAAACCTTGTGATTTATGCATTACATGGGCCCTGGTTATGGAGGTTTGAGATGCTTGTAAGCATGTTGTTTATCCTTCCTGGCTGACAATCCTCCACGAATCCACAGATGTTTCAAGAAGGCTGTAAATGTTTGCTGTGCGCTTTAATGTCAGTTGACAGCAGATCCCGATCATGAGGATATCTTTGCCTTCCCTTCTGTGTCTGTTTTGCAGTGAAACATTTTTCTCCTGCCGGGAGCCTGAAGGTGGTCTGGAGGTCTAAATGAAAACATTACCAGAAGGGTACAAGCAGGAAAATAAAAGTCTTGAAGGATGTCTCCGACATCTTTGTTAACACCGTGTAGAGCAAAACTTTGTTTTACTGCTCCGTCAGCCTTTTTTTGCTGTAAACAGCAGAAAGGAGCAGAGGTTTGTTGTGATAGGTCGATCGTTTGTATTTTAAAGCATTTCTGTACGTATTTGGTTATATAATGAAGCCTTGTGTTCATTTAGTTTTATGTCCTTCATGACTGGTTAGTTTTGAGAGCTTGTTATAGCCTCAGGTAAAAAAAAATTCAGGTTAAAAACTCACAATCACTGTTGCTCTTTTGATCCCTTTGCTGTTTGCTACAGCTTGGTATCACACAAAGCAAAAAATGCTGGGAAAGTTCTAGACAGATGTGAACTTGTAGATGATTTGTGATTAAAGGTCAGAAGTGTTGCTGCCAGTTTGAGGTCCTGGACTCTGTAAAGCTCTGACCCGCTGATCCTGATTTTAGCAAATTTATTCATTCAGTCTCTGCACTTTCTTGACAGTTGGAAAAAGTAACCATCATAACAATCTGTTTTAACAGAATAAAACTATTTCCTTCAAAACAGCCCAAGGTTACAGAGCTGTCTCTGCAACACTGAAAATCTACAGCTACATTAAAATCATCCAGGTTGTGGTGCAGAGGGATCTTGTGCAAATCCAACCCAGTTAGAAAGAGAGAAAAAACCCAAAAGAATTTCAGTACATCTTCTTTTCTCTTTTACAAGGCAGATTATATCTCACAAACATTTTGTTTTAATATAGGCGTGTAACATATAACAAGATATTCAGTTTGTTTTCTACAAGAACTAATTATTATAATCTGTTCTCAAAATAATATTTGAGAGAATCAAAGCTCTGACTTACAGGAGCCTGAAGAACCATATCTGGTCAATCGTTATTTAAATTAGAAGCATAGATAGCAGCATACCTTGTCTTGTCAGTGTTGCACAGCTCTGCAGTTCATCATTATTTCACTGTTATTTGAAAATAAAGAGACAATGATTAGAGGCCTAATGGTTTTAGCTATCTTTACCATCTTATATTAGCATTTAGCCTTGTTCATCAGTCTGTGTGTATTTCCTAGAGCGGGGATGTCCAAAGTCGGTCCTTGAGGGCAGGTGTCCTGCATGTTTTAGATGTTTCGCTGCTTCAGCACACCTGATTCAGATGATTGCACTTCAGCAAACGTTTGTTAATCAGCCATAGATGGAAATCAGGTGTGGTGAAGCAGGGAAACATCTAAAACATGCAGGACACTGACTCTTGAGGACCGACTTTGGACACCCCTGTCCTAGAGAATGTGTACCTGTACCTAACTGTGAGATTTTATGAAGGCTACCAACATCTCCAAGTCCAGCATGTCCCATGACAGAACGGGACTCTTATCTCAGCTGTCCGTACCAATGTGTAGCGTGTTAACTGCAATTCGGTGTGAAAATCTATCGCCACACTCTGCTGAAGTTTAGTGCAGAACATCTGTGATGTTTGTTGAACAGCTGTAGGGATGGAAACTATACACAAAATACTTAGGATCCTGTTTGGATTCTCAGTGTTATCTGTAATTAAATTGCCATGGAATTACAAAGCCTCACTCTGTGGATGTATTCTCTGTCTTAGAAGAAACAGCCTTGTTTTCAAAATGTCGTGGAGTGTGAAGATTGTATTATAGTTTTCTTATTTTTCCCGGCATTTGATACAGAGATTAAACTGTTGCCCAGCTGTGTGTTTTTGTCTTTTTGCAAAGTTCTGAATAAAAGTCCCCAAAGTTTCCAGTGGTTCAGTCGGTCTCAGAGATGCATTGGGGTGGTGGCTTGGCAGATGAGAACTAATAGGAAGCCCAAAGATTGAAAGAATGGCTAAGTAGCGCCAAAATATGCAACAGGACTGAGCATCTGGAAGCAATTTGAAACTATGGATTGTCTTAAGCAGGATCCATGTCAAACTACATTAATGCCTCTCATTCCTGACTTGTTTGGGGTTTTGTCCTCCTTCTTAGAACATGGGAAAGTTCTTGACCATCCAGACAATCGTTCTTTAATCAAACATTAATAAAAAGCCAATCATAAGTCTTTTAGTAGTTTCCTACCTTTAAACCTGATTGGGTCATAGTGTTGGGCCTTCCTAAAGTACTACAACAGTGTATGGTGTTCAGTACCTTCTTAGAGAGCCTTTGTTACATTAAAGGTGCAGCACACGTTATTTTGTTTTGTTTTCCCCACTGAAATCCTGTCAGGGATTTAGTGATCTAAGCAAAAGATACATTGATAAAGGCTTGAATATGAGGTTCATAACACTGGAGTAAAAATGTTCTTATCAAAGATTGACCTACCGGTGCATTACTCATTAGATCTTAGCTGGGGTTGCAGCAGCGTGTTCTTAAATTTAAGAATTTCGCTTAGTTAATTTACTGAGGATCTGCTATCAAAATAACTTTAAAGGGATAGACTGGAACATTTGGAGTAAGCTTATGTGAGTAAAAATTGACCATTTCCTGGCCTGAAGAGGTGTTTGCAGTAAAGAAAAAAAAATCTTTTGAACCGTAGGCTAGCGGTCTTCATTTTTTTAGCTGATTTATTTATTTATTTTAACAATTTAGAGCAACTACTCACCTATGCTTTTGTAAGAGACTGTTGGTAAGCTTGATGCTCTTTTCTTAGCCCCAACCAGCTGATTGTCAATCTGTCTGGATTATTTCCTATGGACTATGCCTCAGTAAAATTGACAGCCTGACGCAAAATTCAAATGTTAACTCCGGTAGAGTGGTTCCATAAACATACCTTAGTAAGTAAGATGTCTTGAGAGAATTTAGATATGAAGAACGTATCTTTTACTTTTATTCCCTTGCTTGAGGGGCATGTAACACATGACAACACACGCCCCCCACTGAGAGCTTGTGCTCTTCCGTCAGGAGACGCCGGTCATCAGGCCGGAAACGGCGGTTAAAAACCAGGTGTTAGAGTAGACTGATAGTTCACAGTTGAACAGGTAGATTCATGAAGCCAACAGCCTCCTCTAATGTAATATAACGTAGTAATTCTGATGCTGTTGAGCCGAGAAAGCAGAGACGAACTTAACTACAGACTCTTGTGAAAGTATAGATGTTTAATATCCAATAAAATTGTACTGTTTCCCACAAATTGGAATAATTTGACTTTGAGTTGGCTTAAATGACTAAAATAATGTATCAAAGGGTGTCAGTCTGGGTAGCTCTTAGGCCCTGTTTACAGGACGTTTTCTGATGAAAATGGAAAAGTTTAGTTGCATTTCGACTGTTTGTCTACATAACAACGCCGCACGTTTCTCTGAAAATGACACAATTTGTAAATGGGTTTCAGAGTGTGGAATGGTTAGTAAGCTTCCTGGTCTCTGTTGTCGTGTAGATAGGAAAAATGTATTCTTTCTTATGGGAAGCTCGGGCTCATAAGCAGTATGACTGAAATCAGTCGAAGTTAATTCGCAAGGGCACAACATCCTTAGCTTTCTTAGCTTTCCTTAGCTTTCCTCTGCTCTGAGGATTTATTTACTTTACTATAGACTAACTGTGATATGAGGTCTTTTTACTACAGGTAAGGAAACAATTATTGATAAAAAAATCACAGAAACTCTTCAAAATATCTCATGGCTTTAGTACCAGATTATAGTCATTCATTGGTATCAAAGTGAGCTAACTGTAGAACCAACAACGCTGAGTGACTATACTTTTGCTATCTGATTATTAATCCATTAACTGGAAAAAATAGTCGACAGATTAATCGATTAGCAACATAGTTAGTTGCAGCCCTAGTTGCTACATTGGGACACCCCGAATAAACTGTCACTATTGCCCAGATCTACTGCATAAAAACCTTTCATCTAAATGGTGGTAGACATCCTGATGGCGCTGCGTTCTAATCATCAGTGAGCAAAGCAACAACAGTGTCTGTGTCTAACATAAACTGGCCATTCGGCTCCTTTTTATAATCCCTGCAGCCAGCAATAAGCCTGGTGATATTGTATTATCCAGGACAAGCTCTATCCAGGTCCCATGGTAACCGGTTTGCTAAGTACACCTGCTCAGGCTCGTGTAGGGGTTTATTTTTTAAAATGGTACAGAAAGTAATTTCAGATTCTAGTCTTGAATGAGCCATGAACTTAATCAAAGCATCTACTTTCTGACAGGAAACACCAGAGTTCATTACCACCTGACATGTTCCCTTCTCAACAAATCACCGTTCTGAATAGTCTGAAATTAGAGTAATCTGAAGTTGAGCTAATTACCTGTTGTATAATTCTGTTTTTAGTTTCAGCGTCCTCCAAAAGATCACTGTTGTTGGGTTTTCACTGATCCTAAATCCTCTGGTTTACAGTTTTGCTAAAGACAAAAGCTGCCTTGCTTCTGGAGGTTTCTTGGCAATGAATTAATGATAAAGGTTTTAAAGACAACACCATGAGAGTAGCTGTTAGCAAGGGGTGGGCTGCTTCTTCATTGCGTTTCGCAGAGCAGGTAATCTGAAGTGCCAAAAAGTGAAATGCATTGCACTTATTCCTCGTCCTCCATCCTCTCATTTTCCTTTCTCCTTCCCTCTGGCTACCAGTAACAGTAATATTACCCTCATCACTGCTTCACTGTCCTCGCATGACCTGAATGTCATCTTATATGAGAAGTGGTCAAATGTTTTACTGCTCAGGGTCTTCAGCCTTACTGGAGTTCCTAATGCATTATGGGTCTGTTACTTGGGGACGGGGGGGGGGGTTTAAATAATATATTAATCTCGTGTTGCGAGCTGTCACACCCCACTTAGGTTGAAAAGTACTATGCCAGCAAAATTTTCTGCAGAGTAATACCCTGATAGGCTTTTTTTCGTAGTCAGCCTTAGGGCTTGTTTGATTTTATTTCAGATTCCACTCCATTGTCAGTGACATCCACACCACTCATCCCGAACGCTGATCGCCATCAGCACACGCAGTTCCCATACTCATCCATCTGACAGAGCCTTCCCGACGGCCTGCGCTCATCTCTGTCTGCGAATGGAGCGCGGACTTGTCACCTGAGGGATAAACTGTATGATGGAAACTTGTATCCTCTCTGGTATGCAGGGTAGATTCCTGGGCCCTGTGTTGCTTCGGCTGTCGGCTCCCGTGCAGACACTAAAGCCAAAGCATGTCTCTGTTATTGGAGAAGTTATGTGGCTGGGCAGGACATTTACGGTTTGCACAGAGCTTTTTATGTCTCTTTAAATCTAAATATGGGTTCTGGTGGTTTGTACACAGTGGCAGTTTAATGTCAATATATGCAAATGTGTTTGCATATACAATTATCCAATTTAAATCCTGAGCTAGTATCTTTTAATCCTGTGGAAAATGGAAAAAAACCTCATCTTCAAACTCTTGTGCATTTTTTAAGACATTGGTTAGTGGTCATGGTTTTAACGACTATGGCAGCTTGTCTGAGGTCAGCCTCTTTGTAATGTTTATGGCTGGGTGTCAGGTTTTTTTTCCTCCCGACTGCCTCAAGCTCTACACTTGAATTTCTTTACACCAGATTCCACTCAAGAGAATTGCATTTGACACAGAACATCATATAAATATACACACTGCATGTCATGCCAGCATTTTCTTTGGCCAGTGGCCGCGATGGGGGATCTGCCAGTAAGTGTCATATATGATCGCACAGATGTAGATACAATTATGTTAGTCACATTTACAAACAGACCACAATGTAGTTACATTATATGCGCAGCCAGACAGACTGCAGCATACCAGTCTACTGGCAGCATTAGCCCCACAGACAGAACTGGTTGCTCTTATGTATCTGCCACTCAGATCAGATACTAAGTATAGCCTTTCTCAATGCATGCAGATTTATTGTCACTGAACAATATTCTGCAAGTGAAAGTTTGGTCAAAACCTGAGCAATCACCATAGGGTCATCTAAGAATCCCCTTATTTTTCATTTTATAAATGGACTAAAGGTTTCACAAATCACACACTGTTTTTAAAGACTCCAGTTTGAGTAATCCATAATTTTGGTAAAACCAAAATAAAACATTGAAAAACTCCATAAGGTCATCTAAAACTTTCTTTAAGAACCTTGTTCAGTGTAGAATCATCCTGTTCAGGTTTGCGCAGTGGAAATATTTTAGACCTAAACATAGAAATGATTAAAAGGAGTCTAGCTCAAACGTTTTAGTTTTATTTTCATGACTATTTACATTGTAGATTCTCGCCAAAGGCAATCAAATTATGAATAAATAGAATCATGTAGTGAACACAAAGTGTGAAATAACTCTAAACATTTTTTATATTTTAGATTCTTCAAAATAGCCTCCCTTTGCTTTGATTACGGCTTTGCTCTCTTTCCGTTCTCTCCATGAGCTTCATGAGGTGGTCACCTGAAATGGTTTTCCAAAGAGTCTTGAAAGAACTTCCCAGAGGTTCATTGAGAGATGACCAAGGGTTAATATTTCAGTCATCACAGCAAAGGCGGCTACTTTAAGGAATATAAAATATAACATTTATTTATTTTATAACATTTATTTAAGTTATTTTACGATTTTTTTTTTGTTTGCTACATAATTGCATACGTGCTCATTCGCTGCTTTGATGCCTTCAGTGAGAATCTACATACAGTGTAAATAGTCATAAACATAAAGAAAACCATTAAATGAGAAAGTGGTTCTAAAACGTTTGACCGGTAGTGTAGATGCCAACTTTAGCATCATTAGCAGCTAACAGTTAGCATGTCCCAGTGTCTTGCAGTTCTTATTTTTTCCAACCAGGTAGCCAAAATGTTGCCACAGAAACAGATTAAAAGTGTTGGAGGTGTCTTTCATGCTCCTGTAATGAAAAGTTGTCAGCCAGTTTGACAAGCAGTGTTTATTAGCCTTCTCTGACAACAGATCAGGGTAACTTAGAGGTCTGAGCCTTTGCAATCCAAAGAGCCATTTTTGCCCCCCGTTCACCTGAATAAAACTTTAGAGATGCATATGCTACATGAGCTTTTAAAAAAAGACAACTTGATATTTTCGCAAGACAAACTTTTATTCAAGAGAAATATTGCGGCATTTTTAAAATCAAGAGATCTCATTACACCCTTAGAAATGTGATAAATGATGATTTAAAACCTGATTTTCTTTTAACAAGCCATCCTCTGGGCTGGAGCAATAAAGATGCTGTCTATGTGCGACAAGTTGTGAGGGACCAACTAACTTCAACGTGTAAAACATCGATGTTGCTTTTTTCTGAGTAAGATAAACGAAATGTTTTCTTACTAATCTACAGCTGGTAATCATACATCCTCTGAGCTTCGACACCTTGTCATTGTTGTTTTCTGGAGTCAGCGGGTGGTTTGGGTCATACTATAGACACCTTCTCCTAGTCGACCCGATTGATGTTGGTCAAAAATCTTAGAGAAGCACATTCATAAGGTTAAGGTCAAAATATCAATAAACTCTAAATCAAAGTTGGAACTGCTTTCTTTTGTATATTTGTAAGGTCTGTGCTCCGTTCATGGAATTGAATCTAAAACATTTTGGTTATGAGTGAAAGGTGGCAGCCTTTCCTGCTCTTGCATCACAGCGTGACCGGTACCGGTCGAATGAGGTCATGATGATCTTCACGTTTAATCTGCAGTTCATCAAACTCCGTGGAAGTAAAAGTCTTGTTCCTTATTTAGAACAAGTCCCTGTGACCAGATGTACACACTTATCTTTGAACTTTCCCCTCCCAAATGTGCAACGCTGATTGTTGAAGTTACAGGACATACCTGAAAGTACAGTTGGTGATAATGTGTTGTACAACTACTATCAATGACTGTGAAGAAACAAAAATACTGACTAAACTGGGGGACATACACTGTCAGGCATTTGTTCTTTATAAATTAGAGATATGTTGTTTTACTAAGAACAAAAGACACAAATTTATCAAATGTACAACTTTATTTGTTACTAGCAAGTTGGTGTTGAAGGTATCTCTTTTTTTCAAACACAGTAATACCTCTACATTTTGTATCTTGACAAAGATCGCTGTTGTGCTAAATTCAATAAAGCTGCCTCTGATTCTATTAAACTAGTAACCTCTTAGGCCTCTTGTAACAAAGTATTTATTACACATCTGCACAGATGCATTGAGAATCTGAGTTATTTGTCCACATGCTTTAAAGTAAACTCCACATTTTTCTGCTTGACCCACATTTTAAGCCTCTTTCTGTAAATCTGCAAAGAAGGAAGTTGTCTTAAAAACTGACTGAAATTTTTTCCTCTTTCTCGTCATTTCATTTCTCAGTAATTCAATTGGGTTTTATTTGTAAACATCACCAGAAATGGAAAAATTGAGAAACTGCTCTATCACAGTAGAATCACTTCCTCTTTTGTCTGAATCTGTCTGAACAAATTATGTTCAGACAGATTTGTCTGAACATAATGTGCCCCTGGTACAGCTCTAATAGCAACTATTTGAGCCACAGAGTTGGAATATGGTGACAAAATCACTTCAGCATTTTAGAGGTTGGTCTGAGCTCCTCACCTTACGCAAATTATGTAATATAAAGGTTTTTTCTGTTGCTTTGCAAGTAATCACATGCAAATACAAAACTATAATTGATATCTTACAGGTTGGTACTATAAAAATATATAGAGAAGTGATTAAGATGTATTAATCTTTCATCTGCTGCTGTTGCGGGAACATACGAAGCCATTGAAAGTATTATACTAGCCGTGTCTGAATGCGTTTCTGTTTTATATAATCAATTTGCCTGCCCTCCTTGTTCAAGACCTATTTAAATTAAGAGAAACGAAAGAGAAAAAAGAGAAATTGAACATATATGACCCTTAGAGGTTGGATCCTTCTCGAATTTTTCAAATAATATTTCAGGGAGGAGCTAACAGGAGTGTATGATTATTCGCTCGGTGTAAATTGTCATGGGTCATGCAGACTTGTTCATTATTCATACATGAAGAGATGAGGCATGTTAAAAACACAAGTTTGATCAGATTTCAGGTTTGTAAGCTGACTTTCACTTGCGTGTTCTGGATGAGTAAATGAATACTGCTTTTGCGCGCTACTTTCCATGTTTAAACGCTTCGTCTTTCAGAAACATTGAACACGGCAAGTTGTTCTCAGTAAATAATTGAAGGCTGCCCAAACTGTGGAGCCACGCTGGATTGAAAAATACAATTAATACGGGTAAAATGTCAGAACCAGACGTTGGTGGTAGCTTTTGTGTTTTACGGTGCTTATCTTCTGCTGGGAGTAGGAGTAACTTTGAGACGAGTGGTGAGATGTAAGCAGGTCTCTACAGCTACTCTGAAAGCGATGTGCTACGGATGGACGGTGAACATCTCCCTGTCACTTCTGTTCGCCTTTCCGCAGCCTCAACCTTTCAGCAGATATGACTGTGACATCATCTCCACCATCTCAGCTCTCTGCGCTCATCAGCTGCTCTACTTTAATTAGATGAGGATGATTTCAATAAAGTTACAGCCGTCCTCACTCCATTAGTTATATTAACAGTCGGGCTCCAGCTCCTGGAGTCTCCTATCCTCCACGTTTCACCGGGGGGGGGGCGATCCTGCACTTTTCATGGATCTGTGTAACCTAGTTACTGAGGCCCAGCAGGGGAGGCCAATCAATTAATGAATAAAAGGAGCCCGCTCAGTGAGCAGCAGCACAAGTCTGGGACTATAAACAGAGCGCTCCCAAAACATGGTTGCTGTCAATTCAGTGCTCAGCTGATGAATGTTGTTTTGCTTTCTTGTTTTCTCTGTGTGAGTGTGAGGTGCTGTTTCACCGGTGCCTGATAAAACTAGAGAATATATGTTATTTGAATGCAATGCAAAAAAGGGATGAATTTAGGGTTACCCTATTGTGTAAAAAAAAAAATAATAATAATTTTGTTCATTATTTAAAGCACAATTATTTAAAATGGTTACGCATAGAGCTTGAAAGTGCAGCAAAACAGTCAATTTGTTTGAGCATTTAGCAACTTTTTATGCTAAAATATGTAACATGATCTAGTTAATTTGATACATATCATTTGAAAAAAATATAATAAACTGTTGAAATTTTAAGCCCCTTTTAATTTCAAGCAGATCCTGAAATTAATAAGGGCCTTGTTTTTGACTTACATTTTATGCTACTGTTTTGCTCTACAACCTGTTATTCTGGCAATCTGCATGAATAACCAGCCTGCAGTATGCTGCTTTACACACGCTGATCTTGGTTTACTAGCTATAGTCCTGAAACAGTGACCATAGAGCTAGTTGACACTCCTTTAGTTGGTTTTACATAGTCAGAAATATTTCCAGACAGGTCAATTTGTCTTTCTTGTGAGCAAATATACATTTTACATTATCTTTAGCGTCTTATGTTAGTAATTAGTGCTGATAGTATTACAGAAGGCTGCCCCTCTTGTGCTCTATAGAGAGTCTAGATGCTTACTTTTACAAGAAGATTTAAAAAATGCTGCCAACATTTCCAATAGGTTGCCAGTAAGTTGTAAGCTAAAAACAGTAAAATGATCTTCATGTTATTTGCTTAAAATCTCTCACTCGGTTTAAAAGCAGCAGCTTGAATTGAACCACAGATTTGTCTCAACATGTCGTAAAAAAAGTTTTGCTTTTAAAGTGCACCCCTCTGATATGGAAAATGGTTAGATTTCAGTCGAATTAACTCAGTAACGACATATACACTGAAGCTGAGTCCTGATGGGGCATAGTATAGATAGATTATATAGATGGTTATTTGAGTTCAAGCTAAATATCGGCCTGTTCCGACACAAGCAAACGTCTCTATACATCTCTACTTTAAACTATAGGAAATATGATAAAACATTTCAGCAGTTTTGTTTAATCTTGGTAAACACATTAGTTGCATCTATTAGACGAGAGATGGGGAGCTAAGCTAACGAAATAGATATGTGGACACAAATAAAAAGTCCATATTAAGAAATTGCCTGAGGGCACCAGGCACATTTTGATGGGCACCTCTCCACTGTGCGTTATCCATCTGTGCTTGCTCTTGTTATCTTTCACCACTTTCTCATCTTTTACTTTTTTCCTCAATACCTCTTTTCATCCTAGTGATCCATCCCCCTCCCCCCCAACCTCAGCAGCTCACCTCTTCAATCCTCGTTCCCCAGGTCCCCCCCACATTCTGTGCTATCTTTTGTCTCTCTAGCCTCCTGGTCTCTTTTTCTTAATCCGACTATTCGTCCCCAGTGTCCCCCTCCCGTCCTTGGAGCTTCCAGTTCTGTCTCTCAGTGGTGTGAGATCAGGGAACAAGCTGTTGTAACAAGCTGTTGAATAATGTAAGCTTAGGCTATAGGCCAAATTTCTTTTAACCCTTTGATCTCTGATCACACGACGGGTGAGGTGGACGTGCCTTAGACGAAGGTTGACAGCAGAGAAAAGCTGCCCGGAGGACTTTCTGCTTACCCCCCATTGGTAACTACAGCCTAAAGTTTCCCCATCCGGTTTCATTGTCGCCACCTTTGTAAGCAGGAACGCACCGAGTATCCCTATCCTTTGTTATTCTAACATTGATGTATAATTAAAGGGTTAGAAAAGGCCCTGCTAAATAATTTACACTGCAGCAAAGAGTCCATGGCTTTCTGAACTTTATTGTACTCTGAATTTATACTTGTAGAGCAGATAAAAAATTCACCAGTTTGATTCTTCTTCTGCTAGGCCTGCACTGATTTAATGCGGAGCTGTGTCGTCACTGTTTCAACTTTAGTTAAGGAACATATCTAATCATTTCTCTATCGTATCCTTTTCCAATGTGGTCGAGCTCACAGCTCACCAGAAAAAAATAAGTGGCTAAGGACGCAGTCGAAGGTTGCCCAAATATGAAGACTGGCGTACCTGGCTTAGCCCTATAGCCAGAATGGAAGACAGCAGTGTTAGTGAAGACTCTAGCTCGAACATGAGCTCATGTGATGAAGACTTTACCCTATGAGGGGGAGTAAGTCAGGAATAATGTTATCTTGAGGTAGTGGCCTGGATACTGGACGATTAACTCGTCTGTTCATAAGCTCATGGCTTGGCCATTACTGTTGTTAAAGTAATGTTTTTTGACAGTAAAGTTGGCTTGCTAAGATGCTAGAACGCATGTCTGTTAAGCAACAGATGGCAGGGTCGCTATTTGATTAGGTAGCCCAGCTAATTAACTAGCTAAATGAAGCTTGTTATCAGTGTTATTCTAATATCAGGAGAATGACCAAAATAAATAGCATTCTGCACCATGAGCACTAATAAAAAACTTGCTTTGGAATTACTAATTTCAGTGTTTTCCTTAAGTTCCTTAAAGTCTTCATCGTCATCATCCATATGTTACACACTTCCTCTTTTGTTTGAGGTTCGACAACATAAGTGCTTTTGCTGTCAAAAAGTGCTTTTAAAATTATGGATCTGCTCTGCATAACAATAAAATTCAAATTGATTCATTTGTTTCATACCTTCATGTTTATAGATCTTTAAGCTTTAAAATTTGGTGTCTTTCTTTTAAACTGTTTGTTTTTGCTTTTGAGTGTAATAACCTTAGAAACGTTGCAGTAAATCTTCAGCATTAGTAGAGTTGTACGCCGGTTTGTATCAATCAGCTGACTGAGTCATGTGTTTCTAGTCACAAAAGAGCCCAGCCAGCACACAAGGCCTCATTAACTCTTTGTAATCAATACGGATCCCTCTCCTTAAGTGCTCCTAGTTAGCTTTCAAGCCTCATGTCCCGAGGCTAGGGTGTATTGATCTGTCGCCCTGATTGGAAGTTTCCCCGCAGGAGATGAAGGATGACATTGGGACAGAAGATGTCTTGGCAAGATGGGAGACTTCAGGACTGGATCGGCTTTCTTCCTCTCACCCCCCACTGCTGTCATCACACCTGTTACAGCCAGCAGGAAGAAAAGCAAATGTGCCACAAATCTGTGCGCCTGTGCAAGTGTGTGTGTGTGTGTGTGTGACAGAGTGGAAATTACTGTCTGTGTGCTCACGAGAGCAAACGGCTGAGAGCCGTATCAAATGAGAAATGTGTTACATGGGGTTTATGGTGACGGCGTGCGCCTCGCTGCATTGACTCAGGAGGCTCCCGGCCCCGTCATGGATGGCTGGGAGGAGACGGATTTCAGATTTTACAAGGCTAACCCGCAAATTTACAGTCTGCTTTAGCAATCAGGTGGTAGGACCCAAAACCATCCGCATGCACATGCTCGTACACACGTGTTTGCTCCTCTCCGCACATGAGAGCACATATAGATGCTCACCATTAAACTGTCAGGCATTATGTGTGTGTGTGCGAGTTTGCTCGGCAGCGTTTAATCCATAACTCTGACAGGTTGCTTTCCAGCCTTGAATAGGCTGGGATGATTGCTCTCTTTCCACTTAAATGCAAGAAGTTCTGCCTCTTTCATGCCCTGCTTTTACCCATTTGGTTTCAAAGAGTCGTAGGCCAATACATGCACCAAGCAGGCAGCTTGGTGCATGTATTGGCCATTTGACCATTTGCACAGCCTCCAGCCAGCCCCTTCTTCTGTAAACTGATATGTGTGTGGTGTCACAGTTGGATACACAGCAGCTGTAGAGGCGGCAGTGAAGAGAGGAAATGGTAATAGCCAGCACGGTAGACAGAGCCCAGATAGACCTGTCAGCTCTGTGACACCCACACAAGCCTCACACTCTGGTCCCAGAGCGGAAGCAGAGGAAGGGAAGGCAGCCCGTTTGGGTTCAGGTAAAGAGCTTCGGTGAGTGCTGGTGGTAAAGTTTAAAATAAAACTATGAAGGCGATAATGGTAAGCTGAGGCAGGGCTGTTTATTTCAGGGAAGCTTGAAGGACCTTTGGGAGAGGGATTTGGAGATCAGCCAGAAACAATCTCTTAAATTATTCAGCATCTTTTTAGCTTTTTTTTTTGTATTTTGTTTCTCACAATCCCCTGAATTTCCGTATTTAGTTGTAGATTTGACAGCCTCTAAAGATTGATGTAAGGACAAATCTCTGAGTCTCGACCTTCCCCCTCCTTTACAATCACAACCATAAAGACCCGAAGTTGGTGGTCTCTGCTTCGGTCTAAACTCAGTGCTCCAGTGTAAACACTGACTCTAATTATTGCGTATATTAATCAGCTTGCCTTCTCAAATGTAAACCTAGAGGAAGCTAAAGTTAGGATTCTTGTACACATTCAAAATACATAACATGTCTTCCCTGGTAATGTTTTATGACATAAGATTTTTCTCTTCAAACTTTGACCTTATTTTGAAAGACTTATTATAGTAACCACAAGGTCTTTCAACTGGAACATTTTACCAGCAAAGTTATGTTTTGCAAAGTGGTTGAGGTCATTATGAAACGTACACTGATGGGAAACTACAGCTTTAATCCGATGTTTATTCTGTTTAGCTAGTTGGATATACCAAAACGGCACAGATGCTGCCAAGTCTGACGTATTTTAACTAAGGATGTCCCAATCAGTCTCAATCTTACTTGTCAAAGTCATTTAAATAATTAGCATCAGCTGATGCAGAGTCCAGGACCAATAATTAATTGAATTTATTCAAATCAGTGCCTTTATACTTAAAAGCTCTGTAGCCTTAAAGCGTAGAAAAATAACCCACTACATTTCTTAGGCATTGGACGTTCCTTACCAAGCACGATATGGCAAAAAGATACCATAACGTTCTGACAACAGGGCGCCTACAAGTTTGACTACCTGGAGCACTTTGCTAAAGTGGTAAGCTAACATTAGCACGTGTCTTTTCTGTTTTCATATGCCTTGTTGATGATTCTGTTTGTAACATACCTCATCGAGATAGCATATAAACGTGTGCATACAAAACTTAAGTAAAAGCTTTGTTCTCCTGCTTCACGTACTCTGGGCTATGTTTTTAATGTGGTAAAACACAATAAATGTTTGTCTCTCTTACACCTAACCAGCTGTGGACACCTGAGTGCAGTTGGTAGAGCAAATCCTGTAATGTGCACAAATTATAATAAAGATTTGCTAGCCGTGCACACAAGAATAGGCGGTGGTTGTTTAAACATGACAGACAAAACCATAGCTGCTAGACCAACAACCAATTTTGGAAAGTGAATTTTGTCAGCGACTCATGATACTGATCATTTAAAAATTACTTTATCGGGATCCTGGAGTTGATACCTGGGAACGAGTCAGGACATCCCTAATTTCACCTCTAGAATCCTTTAGTTAATACTCAGTTTTACTCAGGTTTGAGCTGTGACTTATCTCCTTTTAATGTTGTTTAAATGTATTTCTATCCTCTATGAAAAGGTGTTGTCTTGAACTCAAAATCCAGAATTGCTGCCTTCACTCTTAATCAGAACAAATCTTCTCATGCATTCTCCCTATGTCAATTCTAGGGTTTAAACATATACAACATATCCACTCCTTATGAGGTTCTAACAGTATTGTCTCTGGTGTACAAAACCACACAACACAGACCCCCACCTTGTCTTTCTTATTTACCAAAGATGAAACCCAAAACATTTGGGGAATACACTAGGTGATTGATAAGTAAAGCCAGAAAATTAACTTTTTGCTGCAATTAGACTACTTAATTTCTTAATAATTCAGTTATTGTGTGACAAATGATATTATGGTTTCAGCGGCCCAGCAAGTAAACACTCACTTTGAGCCTAGTTCTCATCTAACAGATTGGTGAATCACCCAGGCAGCAGTCATTAAATGTTCCATCCAGAAACTATGCCGACTTTTGGCCTCTTCATTGCAGAGGTAATCAGGTTTTGATGATGGCCTTCTGTAAGACAGATGCTCCTCTCAATTACTGGAAAAAGGTATGATTTGGAGATGTTCTGTATTAATCTTTAGTAGTTTCCTTTTTCTTCTTTTATGAAGTGGAAAGCATCAGTTATTTTCTTTCAGGTTTTTGCAAGTTTTCTGCAGAGCTTTGTCACTGTTGAATACACTTTGCAACATTAGAAAGCTGCCAAGATGACACTGTTAACCCATACTGCTACCTTTGTTTCTCTTTGACCAATTTCTGATTACAGTATTGGCATAAAGAAAGAACAGATTTAGTGGAAAGTTGAAAAGCAAATCTGTAAAATAGTCATTTTAAAAATTAAACTGTAGCCAGTAGTTGAGAGCAGAAAAGCTTCTCTGAAGGCTAGGTTTAAAAAATACACACAGGAATTACAATGTGATTCATTACTGGACCTACAACTAGGATTGTTATTGGTGTTACTGTGATAGGCCAATCATGAAACTGGTCCTTTCTCTGCACTTGAATTTTTTTTACATGTTTAGTGCCTGTGCTCTATTTACCTCAGGCGAGGGAGGGATTGTCTCAAATCTGTGCTGCTAATGTAGAGCACATTGTGGATAAATTTGCACTTTCATCCGTTTGTCTGTTGTTTTTGATTGTGCTGTGAAAGCGAGCCGATGGTTGGGAGAAGTGAGCTTTTAATGCTGGAGAAAAACTCCTTATCCGCTTGATCTTGCACGCAAAAATATGGGCGGTCCAATATCATTTCTTGTGTCAGCTTTTCTTCCGCGTCGGGTTGTTCTCATGGGAACGCATTTCTGCTGTGCGAATCACAGACGGATCAGTGCGGGCCGTTTCTTATCTGGACATGAAAGCGGCGGAGATGGAAGAGGTAGGCGAGAAAGGGAAAAGGAGAGGAAGGGCTCCCCTGGGTATGAAGTTACCTGAATTTCACACAGCAGCCTCTTGAAAATAACTCATCATCATTTCATGAGCAGAGATTATTCCCATCTATTTTGCAAGCCAGGATGTGTCTGCATCTCCGCTGTTATTCATCAGACTGATTGAATAGATTAGAGAGATAAGATGCAACGTTGCATTCGTTGCAAAATTGGGTTTAAATATAAAAAAAAAGAGAAAATAATTTGAAGTTGTTGAACAGTTTCTATCATTGCATTACGTTTCTGTGTGAATTCCTCAGAGAAGGTAGATCCTTACCTTCATTCTGAGTTTTTTAAAGGGTGCCAACATTTTCAAATCCTAAGTGTCCCGTAATACAGATTTTTAAGACTCGAAAGGATAAAGCAGTACCTTTGCTGCAATGTGTTCAACCTTGCTGTTATCTCCTAAAAATCCTGCTCTCTCGCAGCCTGAATGAATGGCAAAAATGCCTTAGCTATTCTACATCTCTTTATATAACTTCATTTTTAAACATCTTTTAAAACTTGTCTCCTTCAGTCGGCCTCGACGCCGAAGAGTGTTGTTACCATGACCCATTAGCTCTAAAGGTATGATGCATTCACTGATCAGACTAAGATAAAACCCTAACAACCCCCCCCCCCCCAACGCCCACGCGATGCTCTCATTCAGACACAGACATGCCTTTCCCACAACCAGTTTGACTTTCACCTCTGAGTGATGTTTATTATCTACATGAGGAGGGGACCCATTACGAATCCTCTGTCCCAGCGGAGACATTGTACTGCCCGCCATGCTCTCTTGTCCTTCAGTAGTGTCCTGAGATGACAGTGGATAAACAATGGGAGCAAACAGTCACTCCCACCAGCATTGATCTGGCTCATGCCCCCCCCCGCTTCTACCCTGCTTTCACCACCAACGCCACATTGATTCCACATAGGCTCAATTTATATGAAAGCAACCCCCTACTTCCACACACACACTCCTTTTTTTCTTTCAGCAAGACTGACAAAAATGATAAATGACCAGCCCCTTCGACCTGCTGCCACCACCTCCCTCTGCCTCATGTTGGCTGTCCGAGCCACTACAAACCTATTCTAGCCCCTCAGAAATCCAGTCGAGTGAGCAGCCTTTTCTTTTCTCTCGGGGAGGAGTAAGAGGGGCCGCCCTGTAATTTCAACACAAACATGTCGCTGCCATAATTTCAACGCTGCAGGACATCCATATTCACAATGTCCTGTGTTAAAGAAAAAGACAAATGAAGGGAGCGATAATGTATTTCACTGTAGGGGTCACTCGTACTGTGGCTCCTGCCTAATGGTGCGCAGTGTCACTCAAGGATGAAGTTATGTGCGCCATCTCCAAAGCCAGGTCAATCATTTCTGTCCGTTTGGCTGAATCGTTTTGTTCTTTTGTCGCGGCATCATTATCTGCATGATTTGTGCAGCGTATAATCAAATGAATTAAACAGTTGTTAATTTAGACATCACCCTGCATAAAACAATGCTGTGACTGTCCATCTTGAGCTATTGATGTTTTATACTGCACACATCCAGTATCCCCATGCCTGTAAATGGGCCACAGAGGGCCTATAAATAGAGAGACTGTGGCTGCTAGGAGACTGCACAAGAATACGGAAATGTTAAATGCAGCCATGGGGCAGTTTCTGATCCTGGGGTATACATGTCTGTATTTTAGTCATACTGTTTGTATGGCTCATTCCTTTTATCAGTTGAAGTTGGGTCAACATCAGAATGGGCAGGTCAAACCTCAAAGAAAACCGGGAATCGGTATCAGCCAGGAGACAACCGATTGTTGCACCTCTACTTCTAAGGCCAGAGAAAACGTCAGATTGACTTTGCAGTTGTTTAATGCGTAGAGTAGTGCTGTGGTCCTCCACCTGTTGCTGTGCACTGCAGCTAAAATAAGCCTCTTACATTTTTTTTCCGATTTGGCTATATTTCTGGTCCTGGTTATTATACTTGTGTTACTCCATAAAGAGCAGAAAAGTTTGAGTAAATAAAAATTTTATAAAAAAAAAACCCTGCTGATCTTAAAGTTATTAAGTGTTGTTTATCAAAATTACCTAAATATTAAACATGCAGCAAATTATCGGCCAGAGATCAGAATTGGCTGTTGGCTCTAAACTGTGGTTTGCCGGCTAAATCCTGAAAAATCATAGAATTTTGTTTTCATTTTCATTTTCATAAGATGCAACAAAACCTAGAACTTCGACCGTTTTTGCTCTTTAAACACATCACCTACCAGCTTGGATTTAGACACAATTTCGATTTTGATGAAAATCAAGTAAAGTTTAGGAGCGTAAATAAAAATAATCTTGTCAGCACTTTTTCTGCTGGACTCAGAACTCCTACCTCCATCAGTATCAGCCAGGGAAAGCCTGATTGGTGCTGCTTCTCCTGTAATGAGGCCAGATGAAGTACAGGAATAACCAGAAACCTTTCTGACCGTTTGAAACAATGGGCTGGATCCCTGCTCCCGCGCGTCTTGCTGCAGACTGCCGGTCTTTATTTCTTGGTGGATTCAAACTTGCTGCCTCTTCTATTACCTCTTTGCAAGAGCATGCAGCACATATTTACGGTCTCTTATAGTCCCAAAAATAAAAATAAAATATCTGAAATAGTCAAAACCAGGATTGGCTGGTCTGACCTCAAAGAAAACCAGAACTTGGTATTGGTGAGAAAAGGCCTCATCGGTGCATCTTTACTAGTAAAGAGGCAAGAAAAAAAGGCCTGGAATGATCAGAGATTGCTCTGAGTTTTTTAAGTAGAAGGGAATATGTATCAGGAATTTCTGTTTAGAAGAAAAGTGATAGATTTAAATGTTAATTTTTGTTTTAAATGTTTGTCCTAAAACCACGCGGACCATAGTGGGTTTTAAGACGCTACATTTTAAAAATTACAAAATGTTCCATTATATCGTTCCTAAGGTTTAAAGTCCTTTTAATGAGATACCAGAGCAAGTACCAGAGTTACTAGTGTTTCTTATCTTTTCACTCAAGGTTATTATACTGTGAGAATCTCACCATGGCCAGTACCCAGTTAGACATCTATATGTTTCTACATGTGGAATGGATTGGGAGTACTGATGAAGTTGCTGGTTCTTGTTCTGCCACTTCTGCTCTGTACCCCAGTCGAGCTTCCTCCCATGTTCTCCTGTGGCTCCTAATTCTCAGCCGTGCTGCTTTTCTCACTCTGAAGTAATCCGTTCTCCACTTTCCAATGCCCTCTGATCCTTCTGTTCGAATACCACCTGCTTGAGATTTAAAGAAGACGGTAGGTTATGGAGCCTATTCGAGATTAAAATAGCTCAGCAGTGCCATGTATATTTTATGTCCTGCCCTCCCTGTTTTTATTCATCTTGGCCCTAATCATCCTCACGTAATATGAATGTGTAGTTGGTCCAGTAAGCCTGAGCCTGCTCCAGCTATCTTTCCTGAGGATATCTATGTTGATGAATTGTGGCATGAACCCTTTAATGGAAGTCTAAGGCTAGGATCTTGCTCTACCATTTGCACAAATGACAGAACAGTTGCAGTGCAAAGAAATGTCTCTAATTGCCATTGGATGCACTTCTGCTGTCTTCCCATTCTCTTCATTATTGCTATTAGGAGAAGATTGCTCTCCCTTGTCTGTGTTTGAAGATGATTCTTTCACTCTTTGTCCCATTATTTTGTCAAAGAATAACATTGCAATCATTTCAATTACGACAGTGCTGGGATCGCACTCTTCAAGAAAGGCCTTGAGATGTAATTGGCGGGGCTTCGGCGAACAAAAAAGGCATTTTTTTTCCCTCCTCCCGTGAAATTGCCTCGGTCCTAGGGACGGTAAATTGAGTTGCTGAAAAATGATGTGATAATTCTGCCACATGACTCGGTATGGCAAATTGTCTGAAAGTCACTTTCTGGAGAATTAGAAGGCAAAACAACATTTCCCTCCCGAGTCCCCTGTCCTTCACGCAGCAGCATGAAATGAATTGATGAGACAGAGAGAGAGGGAAGTGTCGCTGTAAATGTTTGCAGCTGAAATGAAGCCGCCTGCTTGTGCATTCAGATCGGGTGGGAGGCAGAAGCCTGAGTGAGGACACGGTGCCTCTTTTTCCTCACTATTTCACAGCCTAAGCCTTTAATCACGGCAACCACAATGGGTGCACAAAATGGAATTCAAATTTCAGATTGATTGATTTTATATTGGTGATTGCCAAGGCTGGCTTAAGAGGAGAGGAAAAGACAAAAAAAAAAACCCAGAACATGACGGTGGCTTTTAAATGTAACCTCTGTAAGAAGACTAACTCTTGCTCCCCTCGCGCGGTTGTTTGTCGTCTTAGATGTGCTTCAAAAGAAAAAATGAAAATTCTCGCTTTTGAAGTTTAATCTCCCAAAAGACAGGGTAAGAGTCTGAATGCAAATGAAAAATGTACTTCGGCTTTGCCTTTTGCTGCTCTTGATGGAAGCTCAGCGGTTTTAGGAGTTGTGGATAATCGGCATCACGAAAATATAAGTTTATTGTCTCAAGTCTTCTGAATGAGTAGAATTTAAAACAGTAGAGGGAATTAAAACCTTCTGTTGATACAGTGTTCATGTATGGGCTGGTAGGAGATCATGATGAGTAAAAATCATACTTTCACAATATTAAAATAAAAAAATTTAATATGTCTACTAATATTTACTTACTTTTTTTGTTTGAAGAAAGATACTGCTACCTCTACAAACATTTAACATTTCTGTTATACAGGAAGAACACTAATTATTAGACCTATTTGTTGCACCAAGAGTGAGAGAACGAACCAGCTTTAATTATTCTGGCTGTTAACTCGTACTTGAAGGATTAAATCCCAACTTGCTCTCATTGTAGGAGGTAAAATTCAAAGACAGTGTCTGCTATAACACCACCGAGCTAGGAGGCAGTTTTACAAGATGTGGGGATTTTGAAGAAATGAAATTAACATAATGGTGACAGACCATGCCGAGCTCATTTGTACCCCTATCATGCGCCCATGTGTCTGGTTTGGGTTTTTTTTTCAAAAGTTTTGAATTGCAAAGTATTTACCTTAATTACAGTTCTAATCCCCATCTGGGTCCCTCAGCTCTTTATGAAATATGAGAAAATGACCCCTGATAAAACCGGTGTACACCACTGTGAAAAAGTATTACAGATATGTTTTTTTACACATTTCAGATCATGAAAGAATTCTTAATATCTAAAAAAAAACTACATTTTTCATCTATTCGCGTTATCTTTCTTTGGTTCTGATTTTATTTAATAAAAAACAAAGTTTGAACACATTTCTGGTTCAGTTTCACTAGCCATATGTAAGGCTTGATTACTGCCAGACCTGTTGAATCAAGAAATCACTTAAATAGAAACTGTCTGACAACATGAAGTTGGGTAAAAGATCTTAAGAAGCAACACATCATGCCCCGTTCTAAAGAAGTACATGAACAGATGAGAAACAAAGCCACTGGTGTCTATCAGACCAAAATTACTCCCAAAAGCACATGTATCACTCATCCAGGAGGCCACACAAGAACCTCGAACCACTGTTAATCAAAAATATCTCCATGATCTCCAAGGCAGTTGGAAAAGATATTCTGTTGGCTAATGTAAAACAAAAAGCCTAAACTACTGCAGCATTTCAGAAATAGAACAGCAAAGTGACAGTCAAACATTGTGGTGGTTGTGCGATGGTCTGGGCTGCCTTGCTTCTTCAGGAACTAGAGGACCTACCGTAGCTGATGGACTCACGAATTCTGCTCCCTACCTAAAAATCCTGAAGAAGAATGTCCGTCCATCAGTTCACTACCTTAAGCTCAAGCACACTCTGGTTTTTGCGCATCTGATTGGCTAAAAGCAACAAAACGGAGTTTTGTGAGTGGCCCAGTCAAAGTCCAAACCTCAATCCAATTGAGAGCTTGTGGCATGACCTTGAACAAGCTGGTGACTCAAATAGGGGTGGCCAATTGTTGTTCTGCTTATTGTTATTGGGAACTTTTTTTATTGCCATAAGAATTTAGATTTACCCTAACAAAGATAAACTCTACATGATGTGTGCAAAAGCAAAACGTATTGTTGAGATTGTTAATTTACAGGTTTTTCCACAGCTGGTATCATCAATAATCTGTAAATTGTTGATTTTATTTTTATTTTTTATTTAAAGACCAGTATTTGTGTTTGTGGGACTTTGGCTGCAGTGATGTCCAACACCAGCTATACAATCTACTTTGCACAAAGACTAATTTCTAAATACTTTTGTCATCACTTTAATCATAATTACAATAAATGCCACAACATATTGGGATAAACTTCCAAGTCTTTATCGCTCATCCCTACTCTCAAACACTTAAATGTGGATATTTTCATTTTTGCTATTGTAAACACTTGAGGCCAGTTGTTGCCTTCAAGGACGGCGATTATTTTTTTTACATAGTGCCAGGTTGGTTTGGAAAGCTTTTTGCCGTATAAATTAAATTAATTGAAAATGGCATTTTTGTATTTCTTTGATATTAAAAGTACACACAGTGCTCTGAACATAAGTTTCTTCCTACCATAAGCTGCCTTTTATAAATCAGAGTTGTTAGTATTTCTAGCTGGTGTTAGTTAGGTAATTAGTCAGATTTTCTGCCTCAGTGAGCCGCATGCTACCTTTTATAAACAGACATGCTAGCTCTTGTTGCAAATGTCTGTTTCCAACCTGTCTTGGAAAAAACGATCTATGGGACACCTCTGATAGCCATGCCAGGCTGAATGTTTTTTAGTTACTTTGTTTTTAATAAGGGAAAACATTAGGGGGGTTTCCCTTGTTCAGATCCAAACGTTTCTGGCACAATTTCACCATCTCCCAAGGTGCATGGAGAGAGGGTCAAAGATCTGGTGGGGTGAAGACTCCAGCAACACTTAAAGTACTGGGAAACAACTTCATCAACAGACCAATGCGTTTTGGCTTGTGGCCTTTATGGGGGTCGTTGAGTATTCACCCCTTCCGGTTTTCCTTGTTTAGTCATATACAGCTGACTGACAGATCAATGCAACAAGATGAGGAAGAGGGATGTGTCATGTCCTGATTGACTGACTGGAGAAAAACCTGCTATGCCTGTTATGTAATTAACAGAAATTCAAACCCAGGACCAGTATAACCCACAATTTTATAATAAAAAAATAAATAATTTAATCTATGACTTTTCGGAGCTTTGAAAACCGACACCAGTCTACGCCTAGTTTTGTTGAATCTGCTCTATAGTCGCTCCATTGTGATTCATTCGTTAATCCTTTCAACTCATCTTCCACACTAGCAGAGCTAACATAAGCACATTTAGCACTGTTTGCAGTGTCGACATTAACAGGATTACAGATTAGGGATTACATCTGCATCTTTATTCTCCATTTAACCTTGTCCCATGCCCTGTTGAAACATTTTAACGGTCAAACAAAACTCATTACCATTTTTTTTATTCAGGCCCTAAGCGTTTGAACAAATTCTCAGGAATAAACACAAACAAGCAGACCTTGAACTAATGAGTCTCCCAGGTCTGACTCTTTTGCGGTGGAGCCTCTTTGGTACATCCACATCAATACACAGAGACAGAAAAGTGATAACAGCAGCAGCAGCCTTTTGATGAGTGTCCTATGGATTACTGCCCCCTTTCTGTGCCGCTTCCATCCGTCTGATCACGACACATCTCCAGAGTTTCCATGGAGAACGTGTGGTTGCCAAGGCCTGTGGCGGCTGATCACAGAGGGTCATCGTTTATTTCTGTCAGTCAACAGCAAGGGCACAGATTGGCGAGGAGAGATGAGAGGAAGAAGGAAGAGGTGAGGGGCAAAGGCGGTGCCGGTTCCCTTGCAGGCTGTGAGGGTCCAGCTCTCCTTCAGAAGTTTATTTGTCCAGGGGATCACCAATAGGTAGTATAATGGTGTTAATGTACTGACTCTCCTCGCAAATCCCAGTGCCACTTAGTTTTATTCACACTTTAAACAAAGTGCAGCGGCAGTGCAGAGGTAAGAGGGAGGTGAAGTATGGAGCAGGACGTGCGAGAAGGCTACATATGGCCAACTGCTGCGTTGTTTATTCTAAGAGTTGTTATAGCTGAGGAGCCGCCTCTGTCTCCCTGCCCCTCTTCATCTCTCATTAATCTAACAGTATGGTTCTGGCCCGCTGCCCATACTGTTGAGCGAGCAGGTTTTGAGTGACCACCCACTCCGAGGAAAAGCACTACTCCGTCTTCTCGTCCGTCACCTGCTATTGTTTATTCTCTCACCATTTCTCAGCTGCCATAAAATAATGAGGGGAACATCTGAATATTTCAGATTGATGGTCGCCCTCAGGGGTCATTCTTCTTGTTTATTTCTTCCCCTAAATTAGATTTTCCGTCTTTTTGCTCGCTGTTTTTCATTCTCTGTCTTTTTACTGTTTTCCTTCCTTTAATCTTGTGGTTCTTTTCCCCTTCCTTCGCCAATCCGCCTGCCAGACTTCCCTTAGTCCACGTGTGCAATTACATAGCTCATATTCAGTCAGGGCTCCTTCCATCACCGAGAATGAAAAGGTTGGTTAGAACGCACATGTTCCCTTTCCTCTTCTTCCTCTTTATGCATGAGTTAAGACTGAGTTTCTTTGGCAGTCTGAAACACTCCGTTGTGTTGAAACCTTTTGGCTGGTTCTTACCTTCCCAATATTTCTGCCGGCTATACATCTCATTGGCTTCTCCAAAAAACATTAAATATTCATGTTCCCCTTTTCTTCTCTCTCTGCATTCGTGAATCAATTATTTTGTAGAAAGGGGAGCTCAGAGGTTCACATAGCTTCTCCAAAGGTATATGCAGAGGGTAAAGTGGAAG
Organism: Crenichthys baileyi; assembly: GCA_036173005.1. Lineage (NCBI taxonomy): Eukaryota > Metazoa > Chordata > Actinopteri > Cyprinodontiformes > Goodeidae > Crenichthys > Crenichthys baileyi. The sequence goes on from JAHHUM010001479.1 coordinate 239,871, forward strand.
CCGCATTAGGTGAGATGGGCGCGTAGACATTTGAGATCCATTAGCCATTATTTTGTGCAGTCGATCCAATATGCTCACCATGTTCTAAAGTATTCTGCTCTCTGTTTAGCCTTCCTAATATCACTGCCAGGGCCTTGAGGTTTCCCTTAATTTATCCCCGTGGCTCTCACCCTCCCGTCTCAGGCCATCACCCTCCATCTCTCACACCTTCGTCCTTTATTCCGCATCATTCTGAAGGTCAACATCGGGAGGCAGTCGTGTCTGCTGTGAATTGGGCAAGAAGCAAGGCTTCACAGAGGCTCGGGTCTCGGCGTGTGTTTTGTCACCATTAAGTCTGCTCCCAAGTCATGTCAGCAGGGTCATTAGAGTCGCAGCGGAGCTTATTGGGTCCCCGCGGACATTGGCCAAAGATAGCACATCTTCAGTCTGATTACTCATAAACAAAATATAAATAAATTAGGCCCTTTTTCCTAATCAACAAAGGCAGGAAATGAAGACGGGATTTTTTTTAGGATGTGAGATCATTTTCAGTAGTTTCTTCGAATATGTCACTATTATACTTTTAAAATATCTTTGTGGACAATTTATTTTTTTAAGAGTTTCAGGTTACTCTCAACGCTCATGCATTTCCGGTGGCTTATCCTCTAACATATCCATTGATCTCCAATATGTTGCAAAATGCAATCTGCCCTTCACTTCCGCAACATAAATTTGTAAATCTTCAACAAAACTACTGATTGATGTTTACACATCAGTTGTCAGAGGAAGGGTTTGTGAGATGGCATAAGATGAACATTCCTTGATTAAGCATCAGCAAAGCAAAAAAAAAAAAAAAAAAAAAACTACTCTTTGTCCTCAGGATATACAGTAAACAACTATTTTTAATTTAACGTAAAAAGTTTTTTTTACTTTTAATAATTTGTATTCTTTTAAGGCTGTATCCTTAAAATGCTACTTTGCTGAAAGCTAATTATAGTCTGTAACAAGTCATGGGCCGATTACCAGCAACAGACTATGTTTTAAAAAGTTGCAACTTCAAAATGCGTAATATTTTTCACCACGTTTTCTACAGATTAAAATCTTTTAATGAAAATACCAGTGAATGTGCCTGAGTGACCAGAGTTTTCTCTTACTGATTGGAGCAGCATAGCCTCCCCCTGGCCCTTATGTTGTTGAACACTGCTGTTCAGCTGGCTTAAAAAAGGCTGGTACTGTACATTTTACTTATATACAAGAAAAACATGTTTGGACATATTTTCGACTGTAAAGAAACATAACCTGGAACATAAAGGAGAGCCCACTATCACTAACATTAGGGCAATACTGTTTTAAAAATTACGTTTGCAAAATTGAGTGGTCTATCTGTTGAGCAGCTGACTGTAAGCTAGCTAAATAATCAAATAGTACTTACTTGTTAATCTGTAAAAAGCAAGAAGCCAGAAAATGTTTCTAGAAATGCACTAATCCTATTGTGGCTAATTTAAATTATTTTAAAGCGTCAAGCTGCTTTATACCAATTTCTTTTTGAAAAATATAGCAGGAGATGATGCAAGAAGGTTAGTCTCGCTTTATATACTGTATTTTAGAAAACGAAGATCCTTACCCTGACAGAGATTTTCAAAATGATGCCAACATTTCCACATCCATTGCAGACAAAGATTGAGAGCACCAAATGATAAAATAGAGCAGTTTTGCTTTACTCCATTATCTACTCAAATTCTTGCTCTCACCCTGTCACAGCATGATTGATTGGCAGACATGTTGAACATATGGTTTACTTTTTATTATCTTCTTCTATCTCATCTCTCCTCTGACTTCATTTTAAACCAATACTAAAAACGGTTAACTCTGACTAATCTTCGCTCAGTAAAAGTGTCCACACAAGAGTTTTGTTGTCGGCACGAGTTGGTAGTACTAGTGCTTAGTATGGTGCTTTCACAGATCAAACCAGCCTGTAAATGGTCGAGGTCAATCAGGCTAAAGATCTACCAATTCTGTTCACCGGATGACTACTTGGAGCATCTCTATTTTGCAAATAAGCACAATTATTTAACAACTAGTTTTAATGTTGTGGATGTTTATTCTATATTCCTGTTTAAGCATGTGTAGCAAAACAATAAATATTATAGGAGCAGTAGCAATCCTTTCTACTTTTCTGTCGACAAAAAAACAGTTATTTTTCTATTTTTAAATGGTCATGTAAATACTGTGAATCTGGTATTTTTACGTAAGGTTAATTCTCTAAACAACCCATGCCGAGTTGCTTCTCTCCCATTTTTGCAGCTGAATCATTTTTTCTTTTCCGTTAAGTAGATTCAAGCCCCCTGCCAGAGAGGTCTGAAAAAAGCCCTCCTCGGCTTCTGTGTCATGTTAAGTTGTCACTCTCGTGCGGCCTTCTGCTTCGCTCCAGCAGCAGTCACTTCCTGCGGCTAATCATACTTTGATATGCTGTGGCACAAACCTCGGCTGCCTTAGAAATGAACAAACAAGGTGCCCCGGGAGATCTCGAGGCGACCGGGACTGTTGGTTTTTGTCTGTTGCACTGCGATACGTCCTCTGAACACCCACCTTTTTATTTTTATTTTCATGGTCTCTCTCTTTACATTAGTCTCTGCATCCCTGTGAAGAGGACAGTTGGACGCCAGTCAGAGAAACAGACGTGTGATTTCTGCCTTTGCACTCGCAGTGAGATTTAAGGCGTCTTGAAGGATGGAGGCTGTAGAGAAATGCCAGAATGATGGTCTCGATTACATTAGACAGATACTACCCTTTTCTCCCTTCTTACCATGCTTTGTGTGCAGTAATGATTATTTTAGCAATCAAAGGATTATGCTTAAGGAATTATGTTGGACTGAGTAAACCTATATGTTTACTCGCCGTTAATTAAACCCGGATGCTGTTATTACATCTATTTTATGTTCATCTGTGTCAGTCTTGATGAGTTTTGGTGGTCAGTGTTTATCGCCTCAGAGTTAAGAAGGATGCGACTCTAATGTGGTGTCAAGGGTTTTATAAAGAGGAGGTGTACACCATAATAGCTCTCCAACTTAACGGTCAGAGGATTTTCTATGCAAAGGTAATGATGCTCTGTCTCGTTTCTCCCACCAGCACTCTAAATGGACAAAAGATGTTTTTCTAAGTGCCAAGCTTTACACTGCTCTCACGCTGCAACCGGGGTCTTTCACACTTGGCTTGATAGAGGCTGAGGTTTATGTTAGAGGGTATAGAAACGTATATTGAGTGCGCTGAGGGATTTGGCCAGATAGAAGAGAGTCTGATTGTTGCCAGGTCTGTTTGTCACAGTTCTCCACGCCTCTGCACTTGGATTGCTTCCTTTCCTTCAGCTTGGATTTTTGTGGTGTCGACGTTGTGTGGGGGTTTTTAGGGAAATGGAGGCTGCAGATGATGGCTTCATTCGTGTGCAGTCACACATTTCCACTGGATTAAATGGTTAATTCGCTTGTGGTAGAGCTTTGTAACTCTTATTCATCTTGTGTGTTGTGCTGAGTCTGTATGATCTGGAATATTTGCTTTATTTGTGTGTTTTAGAGTTGCATGCTCACAGGTCTGTATGATAAATGTGGAGGAGCTGCAGAGAACCACAGCTCAGGTGGAAATACCTAGCCTTATCCTTATCCTTATGGCCTTATCCTTTTGTGTTTCCTGTCCTTCTCTACTTCTTTTCCTACTAATTTTCTGTCTTGTCTTTAGTTCCTACCTTCTTAAAGTCCTACCTTGTTCGTCATTCGCTCCATCTTTTCTTCCTTGTGTCCGTCTTCTTTCCTTGTGCTCTAAACCTGTTTCTGTTTTTCCTTCATTCAGTCTTTCTTGTCTTTTCTTTGATTCCTTGCATCCTTCCTGCCTAAGCTTATCGGATTGTTATATAAAAATGTGGATGAACCCTGATTGAAGTACGGTGATGTTTGTGGTCGTTACGAGACACACTGTGAAAAAGCACAAGGGATGTACATACTTTTGCAAGCTTGTGTGAGTGTGTGTGTGTGTGTGTATAGGGTGAATCTGGAGCTCTTTGAGTAGGATAACTTCAGAGTGAACTTTCTGATAATATGCACACATCTCCCACATGCTAACTAACCCACACAATAGCAGAACGCAGTATGCGTTGTTCTGTAAGAGCTGGTGTCGTGCTTCTGGATTTTAACAGAGCTCTTTTCTTTTCTTCTGTTTTTCTAGGAGTGGATTTATTCCTGAGGGAACAATGCTGCTCTCATGACATCGGTTTCCTATAGAGATTTTTCTCCAGTAGGACGAGCAAATTGTCTGCAAGATATGGTTGAAGGATTCGTGTGATGGATAGGTGATGGAGTCCTCCGTCGTCGGTGTCCCCCAGTGACTCGCCCTCCTCTGTATCTTGCGCTCAGGCACCAGTGTGTACCGGCGACCCACGACCCCTCCACGTCTTTGCCATGGTGACATAAGCAGCGCTGCAACATGAGGGAGCGCCAACATGACCATCTTGTGCTGCTGTAGCTGCTACCTCCATGATGATTGTTTTTAGCTCTGTAACAATCGTGAGTCTGCTGTGAGAAATTTCTGCCTGCCTCTTGTTTTTTTTTTCTCTGCCCACGCTGAGAGAAACTGTCCCCTAGGCTTGTTGCTGGGCCGGTGGGGCGGAGCAGTGCGGCGAGAGACGATGCTGGGATGCGTGACACGCCTCCGTCGGCTGGTCCGCCTCCTTCCCCTGCAGACCTCCCTGCTCCTCCTCTTCCTGTTCTGCACCGTCAGCGTCTTCATCTTCTCCTACTTCCTTTATGGCGTCAAGCGCGAGCCGGAGCCTTCGGCGGTGGGCCTGTCTGGGCCTGAGGGAGCCTCGGCAGACTCGGACTACCCAAGGGTCATTCCTTCCAGGCTGCTGCCCGTGCGAAGCGTCCCCGGGGGATCCGGGGTGGATCTCGGAGGGACCAGGACAGATCCTGTGGTTCTGGTGTTTGTGGAAAGCCAATATTCTCAACTGGGGCAGGAGATCGTGGCCATCTTGGAGTCAGGCCGGTTCAAGTATAGGACAGAGATTTCTCCAGGGAAGGGGGATATGCCTACCCTGACGGACAAAGAGAGGGGACGTTTCACGCTGGTGATTTACGAGAACATTCTCAAGTATGTGAACTTGGACGCTTGGAACCGAGAGCTGCTGGATAAATACTGTGTGGAGTACGGAGTGGGCATCATCGGCTTCTTCAAGGTTAGGACAGCAGCACTCCTCGTGCCTTCCTCCTCCTCTCGCTCACACCTTCTGCCCTGTCCATCTGGCTCCCACCATCTCCAAGGAGATGGGATTTACAGCATTGGAAAGACCTGCCTTGTTAAATATCACTCAGCTGCTTTGCTCCATCTTATGTTTCTCTTCTGTTTTCTTTATAGTATCTGTTTCTTTCTTTTTTCCTGCAATCTGGCCTCCTCAGCTCCTCTCCTGCAGTCTGTTAATTCTTGTTTTCTGTTCTTTGCCTTTGTAGTGTCTCTTGCTTTTCCCTCCTCTATTTATCTCTCAGTCTATATCTCTCATTCCTGCTTTCTTGCTCTCCGAGCTCTCCCCAGAGGCCTCTGTTTGCCCTGGAGCCAGTTTTCAGGTCTTATGGTTTTAATCAGCCTATCTGAGCCATGGAGAGAATATAGAAGTGCAGAGGCATGGATGGAGATGTTGGAGGGGCTGTAAGTGAAAGTTAGCCTGGTGGGATTTTACTGCCTGTTGCGAGAGGAGAGCAAGGATGTGCATCCTAATGGATCTGTCACATCACAGATGTGCTTTCTGAATTGTTTGCACACATCCCATCAGATTTATACCAAACATGATTCTGTATTTTGATCCGATTTAGGCTGTAAAACCCCTGTATCATCATGTAATATATGTAGGCTGATTCGTAACAACACTTTTAAAGTTCATACTGCATATAATGATGTGCAAATGTTTTAAACCCAGCCCTCTTTCCTTCATTCTTTCTTCCAAGCAGCCAGACTTTCTTCTAAGCTTTTGAAGTAGTTTTGATCAATATTTCTCCAGGCTCTCTGGAAGTCTGGCCTTTCTCTCATGTTCACTTTTAAAGCACTTTCCTTTGCCCTATGAGTCATTCACACATAGAAAAGTTGCTAAACTGAAAAGGCTGAACCGCTGTCGTGGACACAGAGCTGACAACTTGACAAAGAACCAATATTAAACGGGACCTTTAGGCACTCTGCTGCCAACCATCAATCACAACACCAGTTTTTATAGAGGTTTAATCTGCTGATAGAAGTGCGTTTAATGTATTTTATTCGGATTTCATTTGATAGACCAGTGCGATTTTGTGAGGTGGAAGGGAAATAATGCATAGTTTAGTAAGATTTGATGCAGGGCGTCTGTGATGATCTATTTTCTTGTCTTGCCACTGATTTTCAGTTGATTCTGATTTCACTTTACTTATATATAATAATAATTTAAGAAGACGGGTGTTTAAAATGTTTTCTCGCAGCCTTCCTGCAGTCATCAATTATTTGTGTGGCATCATGCTGAGTGAGGGAGAGCAGTTGCTGTAAAACAGGGTTTCACTAAGATAAAAAGCTATACAAATTTAAGAATTTTTACTAACTTTAACTCTCAAGCTGTATTTCATATTTTGTAATAATGATTAGCATGTTAAGCCCACCTGTCATCACCCATCTCTGTTTCCTCTGGAGATTCAAGATCTTTACAATTTTATAAAAGACTATCAACATGTTCAAATCCAGTTCCTTAAGACAGAGGTTGAGAACTCAAAAGAATGAAGGGAACTTCGCTGTAATATGTTTAGCCTTCCTGTTAGCCGCTGGAAGTCTTGCTCTCTCTCGCTTATGGCATCCTGAATGAACCCCGGAAACATCTCGACATTTTCTGCATCCTTGGAGCTCCTCCTGAACTTTAAGTTTTCTTCACTCTGTAAAAACATCCACATGTCAGAAGGTCATCAGGATGACCTGGTAATGGTCAGAAATGGTGCATTTGTTTTGTTTGTTGTATGAGTTTCCAACTGGTCAGACTCGGGCCGATCAAGCTGATAATTGTCGGATGCTGCCATCAACCGATTTCTCTATGCGTCTCCAGAAATGAATAGTATTTCAGCACCAACATGGGGATTATTTGCTATAAATGTGGCGTACAGTAGATGGTCATCTGAAACACGAGGTCCTGGGTCAGGTCTCTGCTTGACTGGCTTCCTGTTTCTTAAATACTGATTTGGACTGGCAGAGGTCCAAATCAGACATTTTTTCCAAACCAAATCCCAGTTAAATACTAGATTAGAGTTCCTAAAATCTGTTTTTAAAAAATTTGTTTAGGTGTTGAAAAAGTGCTTAAACCTTTGCACAGGGTTATTTTTGCATTCACTGTTGGATCAGGTTCCCCCCTGTCTGCTCACAGTTATGCTGAGCATATTTGCTGTCAGGTTTTTGCTTTCGTTTATCTTTTATGGAAATGTGATCTGCTTCTGCAGCGTCCTGCATTGTCTCTATTCAAGGTGTCGGTCTCGAGCTGGAAAACGAAGACATTTCTTTTGTTGCGTTATTTTAGCTGTCCAGAACTCCACTAAAGTTACTACTTTCAGTTAAACCACAGTAAAATTATGTGCATCAAAGTTTTTAGTCTGCAAAACTGTATAAATTTGTAGGTTTATTTTTGGTGGTTCATTAATATTTCCATTTATTAAAAAAAAATCTGATTTGATCAAAGAAAAATTAAATTAAAAGACTTTGATTTCAGCACTGGTTTTCATATTTAGTGTCACTTCAAGCATTGAGGGTCTAATCTTACACATAATGGTAGATGAGAGCTATAGTAGCTCTGGCTGTAGGTTTTGTTGTTGTCCCACTGGAAGGTGAACCTTTGCCCCAGTTTCAAGTGTCTCGCGGCTCCCAGCAGGGATTCTCCCAGGATTCCCTGGTATTTTGTTCCATCCATCTTCCTATTGAATCTAACCCAGCCTCGGTGTCTCTGCCAAAGAGCAGCATCACCACAGATTGACGCTGCCACCGCCGTGTTTTACCATGAGGAGAGTGCGTTCAGGATAATGTGCAGTGTTAGTTTTCCATCGCGCATTTTTACACATTGGACAAAAGGTCCAGTTTTTGTCTCATCAGACAAGAGAACGTTCTTGGGTTTAAAAAGGACTTGTGCATTTTTTTTAAACTATGGTTTTCCTTTTGCCACTCTTCCATAAAGGCCAGAGCTATGAATTGCACAACTAATGCATGTCCTGTGCATAGATTAAAACTCCTGATTAAAGCTCAGCTGCTCCCCCAGAGTTACCATCTCCTCTGTAGGTACTTCTCTGATTAATGCTGTAATTGCCTATCCTGTCAATAAATCAGGTACTCACAGAGATTGAAGTTAAGTTACGCACAATTGGACTCAATTTACTAATTAGATGATTTGAAGAAAGTTTGTTTCACTGGATTTTATTTAGGAGTATCAGAGTAAAGGGGCGATTGAATGTAGCAGGTTGGAGCCACCTAATGCCTTCCCCTTCGAGTCGGCCTGACACTCGAGAAATTGGGGAATTATTTGCAATGTGTGTAATTAATGTCATTTCTCTCCTTGTGTCAATCAGGCCAACGAAAACAGTCTGCTCAGTGCGCAGCTCAAAGGCTTCCCCCTTTTTCTTCACTCCAACCTGGGTCTGAAGGACTGCATGGTCAACCCCAAGTCGCCGCTTCTCTTCATCACCCGGGCCGGCCAGAGCCTGCCCGGTCCTCTCCCGGGGGACGACTGGACCGTGTTTCAGTCCAATCACTCCACCTACGAGCCCGTGTTAATGGCAAAGACCCAGTCGGCCGAGAGCGTGGCGTCACTGGGGCAGAACGCAGCCATGCTCCCGTCTGTGGTGCAGGACCTGGGGCTTCACGATGGCATCCAGAGGGTCCTGTTTGGCAATAATTTGAGCTTTTGGCTGCACAAGCTGGTGTTTGTGGACGCTGTGGCCTTTCTAACCGGGAAGAGGCTCTCATTGTCCCTGGAGCGGTACATCCTGGTAGACATAGATGACATCTTTGTGGGCAAGGAGGGCACCCGCATGAAGGTGCCGGATGTAAAGGTGAGTTACAAAACAAGCCTTGCTTATCTTCTCATTTGGCTGTGTTTTCAGCTGCACTTCGCTATGATTTAAAAATAAAATGGCCTCACACAAAGCATGTCCTATCCTCTGCCAGTCACACAGAAACCCCTTCTTCTCTCTGCTCTTTTCCTTTTTGAATGCATCCATCCCAGCAGGCTCCTCAAAGCTGACAGGCCCCACCGCTCGTGCTGTCACAAAACCTCTGCGACGATGAATATTTCAGGGGCTCGGAGGCATACAAAGAATGTCGAAAACCTTCTTGCTTTCGTCCCCTCAGAGCAGAAAAGCCTCCCCGCACATGCGGAGGCAGCGGGTGGAAGAGAAAAAAAAAGTTTTGTTGGAGCATTTAGATGAAATAAAACAAACACCCGAATCAGAGGAAAGCAAAATATCAAACAGAATGGGGGAGAGAAGGCGGCAGCTGGGAGTGGATGTTGGATGTTTACTGAGAGAAACTTGCAAAATTAAAGATATATGTGGGCACGCTTTGCTCGTTAATGCACTCATGCACCAGTTTGAGCTCATCGTCTGTTGACTCATTCTTCTTCCCCTCCCACCGTTTCAGGCCCTGCTGGAGACACAGAGGGAGCTGCGCACCCATGTGCCCAACTTCACCTTCAATCTGGGCTTCTCAGGGAAATTCTTTCACGCTGGTAAGATGCTAGTTAGCTCATGCAGAGCCAAAAAACATCCTAAGCTGAAACAGGTTTTTAAGTCTTTTTCTGTTACTCTCTGCTATGCTTTAACTGTTGTTTTCTTCTCTTGCTGTTGCTCATCCTTTGCTATTTGCTATATGTGCACTGACTTTCATTTCCTCCCTTCTTCCATCACTGCTCCGACTTTACCTTTGTCTCAACTTGTCTTGTTTTATTTTTATTTCTACAATTTCCCTCTAAATCCCCTTCTTCCTGTCGACGCCTTTGGCTTGTTTCAACCCCCACCCCACTCCACCCCCACCCCTCCCCCCTGACCTCTCCAGGATCGGATGAGGAGGACCTGGGAGATGACCTGCTGTTGTCCCATGTGAAGGATTTCTGGTGGTTTCCTCACATGTGGAGCCACATGCAACCCCATCTATTCCACAACCAGTCCGTGCTGGCCGAGCAGATGTTGCTCAACAAGAAATTTGCCATGGTGAGTCATAGCAGGGGGGGGCAAAGGGCATGGCTTTGACTGAACGCTGTGATCAGAGGCATCTTTGTTTATCCCTTTGTACTGGAGGTTTCAAGCAGCACAAGTCTTTGATTTTTTTTTTCTTGCTTAAAATTAATTGAAAAGGAATTCTGTTCCAGTTGATTTTAGCTATATCCATTACTGTGAGAAAAGTACGGCTTAAATTGTAGCAGCTAAGCTGTTAGCTTGTCCATTAAACAAAAAACATCTCATCTATCCTAATGTTGTGCAATATTTTTGTAGGGTCATAAAATATACTTAGATTTACTCATCTCAATTTTAGACCTTTTTAAAGGTCTAAAATGCACCAAGAGTTTCCATAATAGGTTGTCAAACATCTGGTTTCATCTTAAATTTGGACATTCATATCCTCAGTCTTTGCTTCCTCCATACTTATTTTATTTCTTATCTGCATTGGAAATCTTCATTTATTCAACTGGGATAATTTATGCTGCAACAAAACTACAGAAACAATTCAACCTCTGGAGCTGGCTTTTTCTAGTTTGTTTAGGAATTAAACTGATTCCTAATGTTACATATTATGTATTAATTAAACGAGTTTTTAGGTTAACCGAAGTTGTCTTTCTGAATTCATGTAGATCTTAAATTGAAATCACGAGGTATACAGTTAATAATTATACAAATATCTCCAAAAGACATTTTTAAACTAAAATGTGAATAAAACCAGATAAATTATTTGATTTAAAATTCCTACTCTTTTTCCATTGTTTTGAGATACAGGTCTCATTTCCTGTCTGAAAACACTTGTTGGGTAAACAAAAATAATACTATTAATTTCTTTTAATTTTTTTAAATTATCTTTAGGCTCTAGTGTTTTTTTTTTGTTTTTTTTTTACAGTAATGAGACAGGACTCAGGCCTCCGTGCATGGGTCGCGTGCTTAACCCCCTGCGCCACCAGCGCCACGCCCCATATTTATGAATTTTAATATGCCAGGGTTATGAATAATTGTAGGTTAAACTACACTTAAGCCCAAGATTAAATGGTAAAGTTGGTGACACTCTTATGTTCATAATGAAAAGAAGTAGCACACTATTTTTATTTGTAGGTTTTATGTATCGGGATGTAAAAAACATTTGGACAAATGGAAAGGCATTGGTTACTGTCAGAAAGGGAAAATGGGGTCAGAAATCAGATTAATTATCTTGCCATGTAAACCAGGCTTAAAATGAAGACAAATTGTTAAAACAGTTTGTGAAAACTGAGCACATTGTTGCTTCTTAAATTGGATTTAATAGTGAAAGTAGCTGCCTTTGTCCACTGATGAAATGTAGTTGATTATATGATCATCAGTAGCTTTACAAGCAGGAGTTTTGGCTGTTTGTTGCTGTGAAACACAACAGTTTGCCAGAACAATGCCAAGCAGGAAAGATAATAGCAATGACTTTGGGCTGGGTTCACATTGTCCATAAATTTGCCTTCTTAAAGGAAATTTTTTACTGGAAAAGAATTGGGGCTGTACAACAGAAAAATATTTACCTGATTATGATAAACCCAACGTTTCCAGACACTTACCTTCTTCACCATTATATAATGTTTCCACCTTTTCTATGAGCTGCTCAGCTACTAAAGATATGCATCCAATGAGGGCGTTGAGAGTCCATCCAACTTGATCATTAACATACAGACACTTAAAATATAATATCCTACCAAATATTGCATCCAAGCAGCCCTTTGCAATTGTGATATAGCACATACTGATACTGTGAGGATGCTTGTGATTCTATATATTGTGTAGCTCTAAAAAGAATCAGAAGAAGATTTCATGATCTTGTGCTTATTATAGAACATGTCAAATAGTCAAATTTAAGGATTTCTTAAATATTTTTAACAAATAAAAATGACAGACTACAGCTTTAAACAATGAAATATGCCAGTATTTAGTTACTAAGGCTAAAATATTGCCATTTTTCTAAGTTATGATTTAATACTTCAGTACAACTTTTTCTCAGTTGGAGAGGGTTGTTTTAGTAAATAGTTGGGGATTTAGCTGAGTGAAACTTACTGTAGGGCTGTTTTATTTATTTTTTATGTTTGCATGCAAGATTCACATGTATTAATGTGCAAGGTTACTTCAAGGTCTTAAAAGGTCATGGGAACTCTTACATTTAAAAAAAAATGGTTTTATCACCATATTTTTTTTAAACTTAGTATAAGTGATATTTAGGTAATTATTTTTCATGCACTTGATTATTTTTTGCTTCCAGTGTTTTAGTTGTTTTTGAGGAATTCAGGTTCATACTTCATACATGACGAGGAAAACCAAAAAGGAATTTATTTTTTGATGCAAACATGTCAAGGCAATTAAAATCCAGATGTTTTTATGTTATCCATTATCGGTTCCTTAATCCTGGGAAAGTGTATTTATCAAGGTTTGGCTTGAAGACAAAGATTTCAAATACAACAGCCGGTTGGCTGTTTAACACTAGAACTCCCAGAGCCGTCAATTTGACGGTTTTGAAAGTTTGAGATGCGTTAACTCTGGTTTATTAAAACTCTTATCTTCCTGGCATCCTGACTTTTTCTAAACCTGTGTCTTGTGTATTCTTATGTCTCTATTTTTAAAAAATAACAAAGTAAATAAAAGATCTAAGTATTTCTACCTCTAACTACCACAGCCGCTATTTTGACGGCCCTATTATTTACATAGATTTTTTAGTAGTAGGGGAGGAAGAAAGTAGAGGGAGGCGTCAGAGCCAGAACGTGTTGACAGAGCGCCAGATCCAAGATGCCCAGACCACGTTCCTCTGCTTGGTGGACGCCGAAATGCTTATCCGCATTCACTGCTGCGCTGTGGCTGAGGCCCGCAGAGTTTTAGGAGATGATTCCCCCTCGGACATGAGTGTGGATGAGCTGAATGCATTTTTAGCGCTAGTTTATGTCCGTGAAGTGAAAGGGGGGCGTAACATGGAGCTGTCCAGCTTTTGGTCAGATTAGTAAAGCTTTTTTTTTAAATGTACCCACTACTTTGTATGTTTTTTAGTGCTATATATAAATAACAATAAAACATAATAGGTTTTGATCAAATACTATTATTAGTTCTTGTCAAAAACAAAATTTTATAGCGCTAAGGCGATGACGTCATCACCGCCCTCGCATCCAGAATGCTCGCCGCCAAATTGACGGGCTTGGGAGTTCTAGTGTTAATGAGGCATACCATATGTGTAGGTGTCAAGTTCAGGTAACCAAGGTGTAAAAGCACTTGAGTCTCATGGTGAAAAACACCAATTAGAGATTACTTGAAACTTCGTGTATCAAGTAAGTAAATGACTTACCTAATTTATATTCACATAGGTCTTGCATTTAAATTATACAGGTATTTAAAAACTGCCATTTAAGTTTTTGACTTTGCCAAGATGTCGAGTTCATCTCGTTATTCACCTCCGACCCGATCAACCCCCAACACACGTCCTCCTTAAAAAGCTCCAGGTTTGGTTAAAGTAGAACTGTAGGGCCGCTGTATTTTCTGTGTTTTACCAAAGTAGCCACTTGACCGGAATTATGCGTTGTACAGTTTTCTGTTAAAGTCTTGAGTAAGCTGCTACATTCATTCATTGTGAGACCACGACACACAACCACAGCTGAGTAATGAAAAGCATAAAAATTCAAAATACTCCAAAGCTTTAGCTGCTTCTTTCTTTCATTCTTCTTTCAGACAGGGTCTAATCTTCATACATCAGTTATTTTCTAATGATAGTAGTACTGCCTCTATGATGAAGACAACATGAAAGACTGAAAAGCTAAAACTAGAATTTCTTACATTGGCCCTCTGTCTTACTGATGATATCCAAAAAAAACCTTTATAAGATCTTCACTTAGATGAGTTTCCCTGAATTATATGACTCATCGTTTTTCTCTGAACCTCCCATGCATGTTTAGTTGGAACATATCCAGCTGATGAATAAATCTCTTTGCCGTTTGCTTCAGAGAAAAATACGGGTTTCTAATATTAACACAGATGTTGATGTTCAGGGTTCTTACACAATCAGGAATAGTCTGTAAATAGATGATCGTGTTTTTCAGATCCGGATAAGTTTAAATACAGAAAATGGTCTACTAATTTAAGTCTGTGTAGGAACTCTAGATCACTCTAGTATCATCATCTTTTTGACCTGTGCCACTCATGTACTTTCGCCCTCAGGAGCACGGGATTCCCACCAACATGGGCTACGCAGTGGCCCCTCACCATTCGGGGGTCTATCCTGTACACCTGCAGCTGTATGACGCCTGGAAGAAAGTTTGGGGCATCAAAGTGACCAGCACGGAGGAGTACCCTCACCTAAAGCCTGCCCGCTTCCGACGAGGGTTCATCCACAGCGGAATAAGCGTAAGACTGTTTTAATCCTCATAGCCATCCATGAGGCCTCATCATGAGCAAACGTGGTGTTCTGTGGTGCTCCGCAAGGATTTATTCTCGGGCCACTTTTATTCAACATCTATTTGTTCAGATTGTAGAGCACTAGAATATCTCCTATAATTTATTTCTGTGTTACCACATGTTGACATTACAGCCGATTACAGTTGGTGTCTCAGTGTGTCTATTATATCAATGAGTGACTGGGTCAGAATGCAGTAAAGACAGAAGTCATTGTCTCTAAACCAAAAAAGATATAGCTGTTTGCCTTTCTCTGGCATTTCTTCATCTACACTTTGTCTCCTTACTTTCTTATTTTAACAAACTCTTATTCCTCTTTTAGAAAACAAAATCTATTGGATTGTTTTCCATCCCAGTCCTCTCCACTTGAACTTTTCGATTCCCTTTTTCCTTAAGATCTCAATTTGATTGGCAGAATTTTATGACTTCCCTAAATAGGCTTTTCATCCGTCTGTGCTGTTGGGTTTTGTCTCCTTCCGTTAAGTGGGAGGTAATAATGTAGTCAAAAGAACCAGCCTTGCATGAGACACCTGTGTCATAAGTACCGGCATGCAGGCCTCAGCAGCAGAGTACGGACTGACATCAGACAGAAGGGGCCGGACAAACTGAAAGGTCAACAGGCAAACTGAAAAGATTGGGCTTAGTTGGTTTTTGAATAACTCGGTAAAGAAAGTAAAATGGATTTGAATATATTCATGAGGTTCAAAAGAAAACGTATCTATTTCTTCCCAAGTTGACCTTCAGTGCTGATAAGAAGCGGCACAGCCTCAGTCCACTCTCTTTGTTGCGCCAGCGCTCAGTCGGCCTGGGTGGTCTCAGAACTCACTTCCCGTCCTTGAGATAGCGCAGCCTGAATGGACAGTGTTCACCACTGACTGATGATTGATATTCAGCTCCCCAGACATTCCACACTGTAAATGCATTTCCATGAATTACCATATAGACTCAGAGCGAACGAGAGGTTTGCTTTGGCTTGATGAGCTGAATAATAAGAATATTGTCGTGAACAAACAATGTGTGTGTGCGTGTGGGGGGGTAAACTGCCTGGAGGAGCGACGGCTCAGTGGAGAGTCGCCTTCAAATTTGCGTCAGCGCTTCATTTTTTTGTGATCTCTGTATGCTCTCGTCCCAGGTGTTGCCCCGGCAGACTTGTGGTCTTTTCACGCACACCATCTTCTACAAAGACTACCCAGGCAGCCCGAACGAACTGGACAAGCTCATCAATGGGGGGGAGCTCTTCCTCACTGTCCTGCTGAACCCTGTGAGTCAGCTGCTCTCCCACACACAGCACTGCCTTTGTCTTGTGCGCTTTGAAACCCATTTAGACGGTGGTGCAAATTGAAATTTAAACAGGGTGCGGGACAATGACTCAGATGTGTTGCATCTCACTTCATCAAAAAACCTCTTTTAATAGAGCCAGAATACAAAGGTGCAAGTATCTTTTTATTCTTCACATATTTTTGTTTCAGATTCTAAACAAAGGTCACTGCTGTGGCCATCTCTGCATAGACTGCAGATAATGTTATTCATATTATTGTGACTTTTCAAAACAAAGGCTGCACAGTAGTTTCATTATTATTATTTGATCCTTATTTCTCCGAGTCGGCTCATCTCTAAGTAGGTTGCACAACACTGCTGTGCTTTTATCTTTCCTCTGGTGAAAGGACAAGGCTTTAGTGTTCATTCATTATTGATTGATGTGCTTGTTTTTACTTGATTAAATGCATCTGAATTAAGGACTGAAGTTAATACTTTAATATAGCATAATGTAAAGAAAACATTTTCTGTAGATGGTCTAAACAGTTTAATCAGCCGGTTGTCTATTTTATTCAAGGGTTGATTGTGGAGATAAACGGCCACCATTTCCCAGATTTCCCCGAACTTTCTTTCAGTAAACCTCTCTCTGCCTGGTCCTCCCCTTCACAGATCAGCATCTTCATGACCCATCTATCCAACTATGGGAACGACCGTCTCGGTCTGTACACCTTCAAAAGCTTGGTGATGTTTGTGAAGACATGGACCAACCTAAAGATGCAGACTCTGCCGCCCATCCCGCTGGCTCAGAAATACTTCAGCCTGTTTCCATCTGAGAGAGATCCCCTCTGGCAGGTGAGAGATCATGGCTGGTGGCAGTTTTACCCTGGAGCGGTCTCCACATATTCCTTGATTATTCTCTACAATAAACCTCCAGGCATTAGGATAAACCCCCATAGGATTTTTCGTACATGATCTGGAACAGCATGGAATGTGTAGAAATCAAAAGAAAAGGCAGATATCTTGAATGATGATTATGATATCTATCTGAAGCCACAGAAAAACCGATATACAGGGTTCCTACACATTTTCCATATTTATTCCCTTTGCTAGTGTTGAAATGTATTCATTATATCCATCCATCCATCCATCCATCAATACATATAAAAATTTTGCCATCATCTGTATTTAGTTATGTGTTTTCCCCATATATGCCTTTTTAGATATCCATCCATCCATCCATCATTCATACATACATACATTCATACCTACATGCATCCACACATACCTGAGATTGCTGTTTTTGCAGATTCTGTATTTAAAGCCTCATCTCTGTAGAAATATATGATGTTAATTGATTGTATGTTTTTATTTAAAAACTGGTGAAAAATGGGTTGCGTATGGAAAAGTAAAGAATTTAGAAATGAAAAATGTGTAGGAGCCCTGAACATTAGCTTGTCTGTGGCTGCAGATGGATGTCATCATCATTATTTAACTCCTCAGCCTATTCTTTTGATTTCTACACATTCAGGAGAGAGTTGAATTAATCCAACTTACAACAGAGGGTTGTGTCTGTGTTTTTGTGCGACTTAAGGATCCTTGTGAGGATAAAAGACACAAGGACATCTGGTCCAAAGAGAAAACATGTGACCGCTTCCCAAAGCTCCTTGTCATTGGGCCTCAGAAGACAGGTGAGACACAGCTCTACAACACCCCCTGCAGGCCAATTTAGACATTACATTAAAAGTGCTAAATTGTAGCAGTGTTTTTTTAATCCTATAAATACTGCATTTAGATTATGCTGCTGGTTGGTGGTATATATTTAGTATGAATTTGCCCTAAAAGTCTTTCATCCCCCCCTCAGGGACAACAGCACTTTACCTATTTCTTGGCATGCATCCCGACCTGACCAGCAACTATCCCAGCAAGGAGACATTTGAGGAGATCCAGTTCTTCAATGGACACAACTATCACAGAGGCATTGACTGGTAAGACGTGTTAAACAGACAAGTCAGCAGATTTATTGGACAAGTAGCATAAATGCTGTGGCATTGCAACCAGTTAGTCTGGAGTTGCTGGACTCGACCTTATCTCGGGTTAAGAGGTCTTGACTACAACAGTAGTGGACAGTACACCGAAGAACCGGGTGCATGTAATACTGCATCCATGCAGCATGCCTTGGAGGTTATCAGCCTGTGGCTCTGCGGAGCCCAAGATGCTTTAATTGCTTGCTCATCTTGTGTCTCTCATCTTCTTCTCGACAGCATTCCATAGATTGTTTGTGGGGTTTAGGTCAGGCAGGTTTGAACAGTAATGCTATGGTAGTAAAATCAGAGTTTGGTACTTTTGGTGGTGTAAGCAGGCAGAAGGAAGCATAAAATACTAAATATTCTGGTCGAAATCTGTGTTGAGTTTAAATTGAATAAAACACAGTGGGCTAACACCAGCAGATGACAAGGCTCTCCAAATCATCGCTAACTGCGGAAACTTCACAGTGGACCTTTAGCAACTTCCTTTCTGTACTTTGTATTTTCAAATTCATAAAAAAATGCAACACTAACACTAAATTTATTTGGCAAAGCTGCATGATCAGTCACCCACACAGTGAATGGAGACTTTGTCATTTTTTCACACCGGGCCATCAGATCAGACGTTATGGCTGATTGAAATCCTTTGTGTTTGTTTTTTGTTAGGTATATGGAATACTTTCCTCTGCCCTCCAACACCAGTTCAGACTACTACTTTGAGAAGAGTGCCAACTACTTTGACTCTGAGGTGGCTGCCCAGAGGGCTGCAGCTCTCCTGCCTAAAGCGAAGATCATCACCATCCTCATCAACCCAGCAGACAGAGCTTACTCCTGGTACCAGGTCTGTCATGGATCACACATCCGCCGCTAATTCCCCGCACCTTTTACCACGCAGGTCATCACATTTAGGATGTCGCTTTACACTGAAACCTGAGTCGCTCTCCCACAGCATCAGAGAGCCCATGACGACCCCGTGGCGCTGAAGTACTCCTTCCATGAAGTCATCACTGCAGCCCGCGATGCTCCAATCAAACTGCGGGTGCTACAGAATCGGTGTCTGGTGCCGGGATGGTACGCTGTCCACCTGGAGCGCTGGCTGAATCTCTACCACTCGAGCCAGGTAGTTTGTTTTCCATGCACAAAGTGGTAATCAGTGAGCAAGCACAGATGATGAGATCCTTAGTTACTGAATTCTGTGTTAAATAAATAGTGTCTGTATTAAGATTCACAGCAGGGAGTTGGTGGTGAGGGAGGATCTAATCTTTGTATTCCTTTAACACCAGAACTCCCAGAATTCTAACACTACCAGAACTTCCAAGCCCGTCAATTTGACGGCGAGCATTCTGGATGTGAGGGCGGTGATGACGTCATCGCATTACATTGGTCAGAATGCTAAAGGTTTTCTTGCACGCTATAAAATTATGGTTTTGACAAGAATTAATAATATTTGGTCAAAACCTATTAAGTTTTATTATTATTTAGAAATAGTAATGAATAATAATAGTAATGGGTACATTTAAAAAAAAAAGCTTTACTAATCTGACCAAAAGCTGGACAGCTCCATGTTACGCCCCCCTTTCACTTCGCGGCCATAAACTAGTGCTAAAAACGCCTTCAGCTCATCCACACTCATGTCCGAGGAAGAATCATCTCCTAAAACTCTCCGGGCCTCAGCGACAGCGCAGCCCTGAGCGTGGATGAGCATTTCGGCGTCCACCAAGCAGAGGAACGTGGTCTGGGCATCTTCGATCTGGCGCTCTGTTAACGCGTTCTGGCTCTGACGCCTCCCTCTACTTTCTTCCTCCCCTACCACTGTCCACACAGTGCCATCCTTTCCTATCTCCTCCTCCTTCCAAGGTGTGCGCTCATCTTGCGATGAAAACGTTGTAAAGCGCAGAATAGATTGTTTTTACTGGGCTACTATATCTATGACCTAACTTATTGTTTATTTCTTTTTCCATTATCAGTACCTTGATTTGTAGTTTCTCTCCTGCCAGGGAGCTGGTTTGCTGGGTTTATAGCTGGGCACTGATCACCTGGCTTGTCTCCCTGTCTCTGAACCTGCGCTGATTGTGGCACTGTTGCTATAGTTTATATATTATTAGTTTACTAATCTGTAAACTATAGCCTGAAATGATACAATCTTTACATAGGCTAGTCTTTTACTACCTTGAAATAATGGACCACAACCTCCTGCTAATGGGACGGCTCATGTTTTTTAGCCGGGGGAGGCTAACTGTCTGACCCGCTGTCACTGGAACTGAATACTGACCAAGAGCCGTCAGAATCCCTCTCGACCCCAGAATCACGATCATATAATTTTTGAAGCATTTCCAATGTCCCTTGAGCAGAAAATATCCTTCTGGAAGCCATTTGTAGGATGCCAACAATCTCCTTCTCAGACTGCGTTCTAGAGTGGCGGTTGCTAGGCAACGCTCGCGCGTATACTCAGCCACTGGAAAAAAATATCAATGTAATTAATAGGGCCGTCAAAATAGCGGGTGTGGTAGTTAGAGGTAGAAATACTTAGATCTTTTATTTAATTTGTTATTTTTAAAAAATAGAGACATAGGAATACAAAAGACACAGGTTTAGAAAAAGTCAGGATGCCAGGAAGATAAGAGTTTTAATAAACCAGAGGTATGGCATGTCAAACGTTCAAAGTTCTAGTGTTAAAGAGAGTATTTTAAATCCATCTGGCCCTGGTGGACAAGAGGTGATCTTTACGAACACTGGCAAAGGAAAAATTCAACCTTCAAGGCTCCAGTCTGAGTGATAGGTTTTGGGTTCAGTGTTACTCAGCAGTATTCTCAGTAATAGTGAGTTATCTTTAAAAAAACACTGCCCCACTTAATAAGGTAAATGCTCAGTTCATGCAGCCCGATTCAGCTCTCAAACCTAAACCCTTCGCATCGTGTGCACAGGATAAAAACCTTTTATACTAACAGAATGCGTCGTGTCCATCAGCAAAGACACTGGCGATGTTAGAAGATAAGCAAAAAATACACAAAACCCCACTCAAGAGAAGAGAGCTAGTAAAGATGAAAAAAACCAACACAAACATATGGCAAAATGTTTTTCAAGATATTTTATGGCAAGAAATTAGCAATAAAAGTTTCAAAACCTGGACAATCAGCCATCGAACATCTGGAGAATGTGTTGCTCAAATGAATTTGTAAATCAGGGATTTATATTTTGAGCCTGAAACCCCAAAAATGATCAGTATTGCAATGGTGGGAGATATTGACTATTTGCGATCTTTCTCCCAAATGGGTTTTATTGATTCATTTACCAGGCATTGCACAAATTCCAGGGGATTTCTGTCAGCAGTTTCCACAGTTCAACAAAGATAGATGTGAAGACCTTAGGACTGTGGTTTGGCTACCTAATGAGCTGGTTTAATAAGCAAGACTCTAAAAAACCATTTACAGACAAAGTTACAGTTACAGCATTTAGTCCAAGAGCTAATATCTGTCCTACATTCAATACTTGGTGCTCCCTCATTAATTGTTGCCAACTCTCTGAAGGATTGCTTCTAATCTGAGTGTTTTAGGGAGTCCATCTGAATTTAATTATTGAAAAGTTGTTCTAACAAAAAAAGAAAGACTATGTGCACATGACTTCTTTTTTTATATCACGCTGTTGTATACACAGCTGTCCTCTTCTAATGTTGGGCTTCCGGTCTCCTTCCAGTTGTTGGTTTTGGATGGACAGATACTGAAGTCAGAGCCTGCCTCAGTCATGGATAAAATACAGAAGTTTCTTGGCCTCCCCAATGTCATCAACTACCACAAGATCTTAGCGTAAGTATCCCCCTGTCCCTTCAGACGTGATGCTTTTCGAATGCCAGGTTTACAACCTAATCTACTGGTTTACGGTGTGGTTTTCTTTGACCCTAAATACAACATGTTTCCTCTGAATGGAAGTAGATGTTTTGAAATGACAAATTTCTGACTTGAATCTAATGGAGAATGTGTTTGGGGAGCGAAAGATTAGGGTGATGGAAAGGAGGCCTTCCAACCTCAAAGACCTGGAGCTCATCTCCAAAGATCAAGTGTTGTACAAGCCTGTAAATCACCCATTTATTAAAGTCAGATTTGTTGGAGCTGGGAGACACCTAAAACATCCAGGACGGTGGGCCTAGAGGACCAGGGTTGAGAAACACTGGTTTAATTGCTGCTGTGCCAGTGAAATTCTTACAGCTGTTTATTGAAAAGGGTATAGATTATTTTTAACATACCACTTCTTAAAATAAAATGAAATAAAATCTAAATGAAGTGAGATACATTTTTTTAATTAAGCTCCTTTTACTTAGTTTGATTAAGTTAAGATAAGAGATATTTCTCGTTTCCTATGAAAAACAACATTCTTGGTTCTAAGAAAATTTATATCTTCCAGGGGTATGAATACTTTTGGGCTGAACTGTGTAGCATAACAGTACTGAGGATATTTTTTTCAATGCTTGCTTTGTAAGCGGTCACCAGTTACCTATATTTGGGCCAGATGCCACTACACTTTGCTGTCTGAGAGAACAGTCGCTTTTAAAACAGGCAAAATCATTACAAAGTAGACCTTTCAAACCATCTTTAGCATCTTATATTAGCAGTTAACTTGGCTAGCATTATTAAAGCGGCAGTCTCCTTTAGGGTTGGGCAACGTTTGAATTTGAACGATTCCGATTCCTCGTTTCGATTCCGGTTCCCAGCGGTTCTTAATTCTGATTCTTTGAAGAGGCAGGGTCAAAATAAATTTTTTTAACGTTTAAATGAGCTGGCTGGTTCTTTCCCTTGGATCCCACTGTGAACGAAGGAGCACATCAGAGTCTGGTCAACTGCCTGGGTGACGTTAGCAACTTTTCTATAAAAAAAACGTGGGCTAATGTTAGCTGGGCATTTACATTTGAGTTTTAGGTTGAGTAAAACTTGTTGGCTGCCTCAGTGTTGGTATGAAGACATATTGTTTTACTGTTTACTGTTTTTCTGAATGCAGTGTGGTGCTAGTCTGAGGTGTTGTAGGAGGCAGTGGTGGCTGGTGCAGCGCATCAAAAGACGGAGCACTTTGTTACTTCCACACATTGAATCCAGAGGTGTTAAATCATGTTGGTTGTACACCCTCCTTTGTATGATATAATCTTTTTGCAAGTAATGCACTGAGCTGACCGCTCATTTCTTTTAATATGTTTAAGCCACACTTTGGATTGACGTCGCACACTGTTCATGCTTGTGAACACACTTCCCGGGGATTCTTCTTCTTTCATTGGTTTCGGCGGCTTCTTCCAGTCGGTGGACTGGGTATCAAACTCGGAATCCAAATTAAAAATTGTAAAATATTCCGGAAGAACCAAAATGTTAGTCCAGGTTTAAACCAATTCTTGAAACTCGATGCCCAACCCTAGTCTCTGTGTGTATTCCCACAGAATGTAGATCCTTGACTGTGAGATTTCCAAAAGACTGACATTTTCAAATCCACCATTTTCCAAAACAGAAGTTTAATCTCAAAAGGTTCAAACAGATCATATTTATCTTAATCACTTAACAAACCTTTTATTAGCAACAAAATGTCCTCCACGTCTGTAGTTGACTTTGTTTGCAACTGTTTCTGTAGTTGTGTATAATAATTTTTCCCATTGAGAGGCAGTATAACATAAGACTGCAACTGTGTTGAAGTTATACAATTAAAACAAAAGATGAAAATAATGATAAATAAATAACATAACATTTGCTACAACTACATGTAGTAAAGTACTTGTAATAGAATCAGCCTGAGATCCTGAGCCTTAGAGTTTGAGGAATTTTTTTTTGCACCCACTTTGCTTTATAATGTTGGAGTTTGATTTGTTTGAAACATGAAACGTTTCTGATAACTGTTGGATAACGCTCACATTAATAATTGAATATTGAGGAAAAACTCTAATTTTGGAGTTTGTTCCTTTTGCTGATGATACACTGACAGTGCGAAGAAAATTCGTTTTTAAGTACAGAGAAGATACAGTCTTAATTTGTCACATTTTGACAATCAGGAATTTCTTATATCCATCATTTGCAGGTTTGACCCCAAGAAGGGCTTCTGGTGTCAGCTGCTGGAGGGAGGAAAGACCAAGTGTCTGGGAAAGAGCAAAGGACGCAGGTACCCTGACATGGACCCTAAGGTAGGATCCTCTCCTAAAACAAGCTTTCATAATGCGAATTGTTTTTCGGTGAGTTGCCTACATCTGGTTTCATTCTGTTTCTTTCAGTCCCAGGAGTTCCTCAGGGACTACTACCGGGACCACAACATTGAGCTATCGAAACTGCTCTACAGGATGGGTCAGCCACTACCCAGCTGGCTCAGAGAAGAACTGGTCCACACCAGGTAGCAGCACCGCTGTAGGAGAAAACCACAGCTCCACATTCCGAAACCTTGCTCCACCCTGCAGGGCTTGCTGATCTTATAGCCACCTGAAAGATTTGAGCACGGAAAACCGAACATGAACTCGAAGCTTAACCGTGATCTTCTTTGTGGAGAGCAGATTGGTTTCAGGGCTCCCCTAAAACTGTGTCTTGAGGATTTGAACAAGTAAAGACTCGATGATGCACAGTGGGGTCCTCCAGTGTTCGATAATCCCAGTCCCGGTAATCAAACTATCTTCACATGAACTGTTGCCGGAGACTGAAAAATAAAAAGCAGATGAACTTTGAACAGTTTTTTCCTGTTAGTTCTATAAACAGGTGACAGATGTAAACACTATCATGGGTCCTCAGTGATAGTGGAGCAGCACAGTGTTTACTCAACCAGTGGCAGCGTGTTCGACGTGTTGATTCAAGCTACTTTCAATAGAAGTGTATGAGTGGTAAGTGAAGACATGAGGAGTCCTGACCCGGGCTGCGTCTTGTAGCCTTCCTCAATAGGCCTTGGTAGAATCTAGTTTTTGCATTTACAAGTGCCAGGACAGAAACTTTAAACTATCAACCCCTTGGATTTTTTTTTTGAAGGGTTTCTTTTTCTTTTGATTCATCTCTTGTTTTGTTTTCTTCTGTCTCATTTAACATTTCTGTAGCGCTGATGGAAATGCATATTTGTTAGAATGTACCAAAACTAAACCTGGTAGAGGCATTGTTTCCACACAAGCAGGATGTACAGCACTGTTATTGGCCCAGCCTGCTCTGCAGTCAGCTTCGCGACCACTGAGCCGGCCTAGGCAGGAACAGGAGGACGGATCCAGAAAGCACAAAGGCACTCGGGTAAGCGTCGACCCTGGTCGTACAGGTTAACTGGAAAGCACACTAAGTTCATGGCTCCAACTACAATCTGTGAAGATGATCATAAGCTAGCTACTGTATGCATGGTCCTACAGATTCAGATTGTGTATAGAAGAAAAAAAAAGTGCATTTCAAAATGTTATCGGCATTTTTTTTTTGTTGTTGAAATTGTATATTTGTTTTGTTTCTTTTTTTAAATTTTACTTACAAGAGGAGTGTAGAACTGGGAAGAATAGAAAAAAACAGACCCAACAGTACACTGCGTGTTTCCATACGGATGTCTGGGGGTTACCATTGCAACTAGGTGTTCATTGGTAACCAAAAGCTGCTTTTACTGCAATAGTTTTGTACGTTGCTCAGACGCACATGTCGGTTTATTTCCTGACTTTGTAATGTACATAAACCCCCGGGTAGACCTAAATTATTGAATGTGTTTGGGTTTTACGCTCCTATCAGCCTGTTGTCGTAGCGTTAAAAACGTCAGTGCTGCGCTGAGGGGAATTTGGGATCCATTCATCATGCAGAAGTGTTTCCTCTCACTGCCAACTGTTGTACAAAAGTGCAGAGTTTCTCCGTATATAAAGTATTAAACACATAACAGCAACGATGGTACTAATCTCCTGGACTGTATGATACAGATTTGTAATTGTTGTCAATAATTTTTACAGTGTAACTAATATTGTCGGTGCTTTTTAATTTGCAAATAAAACACCACTGTATTTTTCATTAGTCAGAGCTTTGTTGCCTCATTTTCTGATACGGGTTTCTGCAGTCAGGCTTGGAAATACAGAGCCAACCACATTCACTGGCATCCCCAGCAAAGATTCGTAAAAAGCCTTAGAATAACAGAAAAATTATGAAAAATCCAACCTTTAATTTAAATGTTTATTCTGTGTTTATTCTTTCATAAAGGCCAGATTTGTGGAGTGCTCTAATAGTTGTCAAAAGATTCTCTGCAACTCCTCTAGAGTTACTGTGGGCCTCTTGTCTGCTCTGATGAAATGTCTCCTTTCCCAGCATGCCTGTTATGTTGGACAACCATGTCTAGGTAGGTGTGCAGTTGTGCCATACTCTTTGCATTTCCAGATGATTGATTGATCAGTGAGGTTAGATGTTAAAAGTGTAGGATGTTATTTGAAAACCTAACTGTGCTTTAGTCTTCACAACTTGATTTCTGACGTGTCTGCAGTTTCCTTGGCTTTCATGATTCAATTTGTTCAACCTCTGAAGCTTTCACAAAGCGGCTGCATCTGTACTGAGTTTAGGCTACAGACAGGTGGGCTCTGTTATAAGAAGGTGACTTCTGAGGCCAATTCGTTAAACTAGGCTTTATTTAGGGAGCCTCTCAGTTACATTTCTTGGATTAGTTTAGATAAAGTTTTTACTCGTACTCATACTCATCGTACTTCTGCCTCATCTTGGACCGGGTCGTGGGGGCAGCAGACTCGGACACCTCTTCCAACTCCTCCTGGGGGGGGGAGCCCAAGGCATTCCCTGGCCAGCCAAGAGACATAGTCCCTCCAGTCTGTCCTGGGCTGTCACCTGGGCATCTTCCCGGTAGGATGTGCCTGGAACATCTCCCGAGGACGGCATCCAGGAGGCATCCGGTCTCGATGCGGAGGAGCAGCGGCTCTACTCCGAGCCCCTCCCGGATGGCCGAGCTCCTCACCCTATCTTTAAGGGAGTGCCCGGCCACCCTACAGAGAAACCTAATTTCAGCCACTTCTGTCTGGGATCTCGTTCTTTCATTCATGACCCAAAGTTCATGGCCATAGGTGAGGGTAGGAACGTAGACGGACCGGTAAATCGAGAGCATCGCTTTTCGGCTCAGCTCTCTCTTTTCACCACAAAGGACCAGCACACCGCCCCCATTATTGCGGCAGCCGCACCGATCCGTCTGTCGATCTCCCGCTCCATTTTTCCCCCACTCGTGAACAAGACCCCAAGATACTTGAACTCCTCCACTTGAGGCAGGAACTCTCTTCCAACCTGAAGAGGACAAGCCACCCTTTTCCGGTCGAGTACCATGGCCTCTGACTTGGAGGAGCTGATCTTTATCCCAGCCGCTTTACACTCGGCTGCAAACCGCCCTAGTGCATGCTGCAGGTCTTGGCTTGGGGGGCCAGCAGGACCACATCATCTGCAAAAAGAAGAGACGAAATCCACTGGTCCCCAAACCAGAGTCCAACATGCACCAAGAACAGGTCCGACTTAGTGCCGGCAATGCGGACCAAACTCCTGCTCCGCTTGTACAGAGACCGGATGGCCCCTAATAAAGGGCCCCCGACTCCATACTCCTGGAGCACCCCCCACAGGGTACCATGAGGGACACAGTCGAATGCCTTCTCCAGGTCCACAAAACACATTTGGACTGGTTGGGAAAACTCCCATGAACCCTCGAGTACCCTGCAGAGGGTATAGAGCTGGTCCAGTGTTCCACGGCCGGGACAAAAACCACACTGCTCCTCCTGAAGCCGAGGTTCAACTATCGGCCGGACTCTCCTCTCCAATACCCTGGCATAGGCCTTACCAGGGAGGCTGAGGAGTGTGATCCCCCTACAGTTGGAACACACCCTCAGGTCACCCTTCTTATGAAGGGGGACCACCACCCTGGTCTATCAGTCCAGAGGCACTGTCCCCGACCGCCAAGCAACGTTGAAGAGGCATGTCAACCATGACAGCCCCACAACATCCAGAGCCCTGCCACCGTGGAGCTTTTTAACCAACTCTGTGACTTCAGCCTGGGTGATGAAAGAGTCCAACCCCAAGTCCCCAGCCTCTTCTTCCACCAGGGAATGCGAGACGGCAGGATTAAGGAGATACTCAAAGTACTCCTGCTTCCCCCTCCTGAGGCACAGGACGGTTTGCCAGAAATGCTGTTAGTCCAACTGTTAGTCCTTCTCCATGGACCGAGTTTTTGCCTCTGCCACAGCCCGGGCCGTGGCACACTTGGCCTCACGATACCCGTCAGCCGCCTCAGGAGTCCCACAAGCCAACCACAGCTGATAGGACTCCTTCTTCAGCTTGACAGCATGCCTTGCGGTGCCGGTGCCGGTGTCCACCATCAGGTTCGGGGATTGCCGCCGCAACAGGCACCGCAGACCTTACGGCCACAGCTAGGGGTAGCAGCATCAACAATGGATGCCGAGAACATGGTCCACTCGGAATCTGTCTCCAACCTCCAACCGGAATCTGGTGGTGATCAGTGGGCAGCTCACCCCCTCTCTTCACCCGAGTGTCCAAAACATGTGGCCAAAGGTTTGAAGACACGACAACAAGGTCGATTATCGACCTCCTGCCTAGTGTCCTGTGCCAAGTGAACTGATGAACACCCTTATGCTTGAACATGGTGTTCATTATGGACAATCCGTGACTAGCACCGAAGTCCAATAACGAAACACCACTTGGATTCAGATCGGGGAGGGTATTCCTCCTGATCACGCCTCTCCAGGTGTCACTGTCGTTTCCCACGTGGGCATTGAAGTCCCTCAGGAGAATAATGGAGTCCTCGGGAGGGGCACTATACAGCAACCCCAACAGGGACGCCAAGAAGGCCGGGTACTCCGCACTACCACTCGACCCGTAGGCCGAAACAAAGTTTTTAATGAAATTCAAATCACATGGTCACTGAAATAGTTGTTAAACTTACATTGATGTCTCTGGTTCACGAGACTCAAAGTGAATTGCAGAAACATCTGAGCGTGACCTGAGATGTGACCTGCTGGATGCAAATCTATCACTAAATCTAAATTTATGCCACATTTCACTTGCTCACCACAGAAATAAAAGCAAAAAGACACACAACAAACTAAATGTCAGAAAATCTGATAACACATCAGAGGTTGGGAACAAATGATGAACTTGCTGAATAAACCTGCTGTGCTGTGCAAAATGAGAAGATAAAAAGTATTTTAAATCACTTTTCATAATTTGTTTAACATTTGATGCTCCTTAAAGTTATTCCACTTAAACAGATTCATAAACTCTTTTTTTCAGTTTGGATCAGAATCCCTCTAGTTAAACCTTAGAGTCTGTACTTTATGCTCATATTCATTATAAAACCACAACTTTATTCTGCTTTGGTAAACGGATTCAGTACCAACTGTGACAGATATATTACGTTAATTGCCATTAAACACATTTAAAGCAAGCAGAGTAGTGGGGCAGAGATTTCTGGAACCCTGACAGGTGGTTTAAAGGAAATGACTGTTTTTCAGTTCCTCCTCAGATAACTTTAAGAAGTAGGCCCAACTCATTTCCTCAAAATCATATGAAACATAGGTCAAAACCACAACACAAATCAACATCTTGTATTTGAAAGCTTTTACATCGTGTCATTCTAGTAAATAAGCTGTGTGAAGTTCATGCTCTGTAAGTTTTATTCCCTTTTTTAGGAAAAAAACCCTGAAAGCAGGCAAAGGCAGAACAATAATCAGAATAAACTTAGTTAACCAGGAAGTCTCTAGAGTATGATCACTTTTCGAGGGAGATCAAAAATGAACACCATCCAAAAACAATAAACCTGCTGTGCTGTGCAAAATTTTTAAACCACTGCTGATTTTTTTAAAGTTTGCTTCCAAGTAGTAAAATTCTCCTGGTTTTCTGAAGGTGTTTCATTATTTTCATTGGATTTCTCCTGCTTTGTACTCATTTTCTATACAGTCCCTAAAGATGTCATTACATAGTACAGAACTTTTCCTTAAAATACAACGGAGGGTAAGTGGAGCACAAAAGAAGAAAACAATCTATTTACAGCAGGTGAGCTGTTTCTGAAAGTCATAGCTTTATAGAGTAAGAATATAAAAATGCAGCTAAAACTTTCCACAGGACCTGGGAGTGGAAAACTGACCAAGTTTGTCAAACTGATACAGTACATCTGTTGGTTACTTGGATTCCATTTAGTGGTAATTAGATTTCTGAAATAATATTCACATCAAAAAGATGAGATGTGTTGTGATTATTATTATGATTATATTACTTAAAATGAGAGCTTTCCAACGAATGGACCCATGTCTGTGGTGGTGGGTCAGGTTGGAATGAGTTACCTGAAAACCATGTGTGCTTCTCCTGGCCCCTTGGGGCCACAGAGTCAGAAGGGAGAGGAGTGCAAATCAGGTTGGGAAACTGCTTTTCCCTCCCAGTTGGACCACTTGCACCTGCTTAGTCTGGCACTTGGTCATACTGGTGGTTGGCCACGGCAATGGGATTTGGCAGGATACCTCTGAAGACCATCTGACTTCCAACACTTTGACTAAATTAGACTAAATTCTTTGACTTTGACTAAGTTTGATACTGGATACCTGTTGTCTGTGTGTCTCCTGCTGTGACTGCTGCAGCTGCTGTGAGTGATTATGCAAATCTTGTACCTGAGAGGTGAAGGTCCGTCCCCCTTTTTGGGATGTAGCTTTTCTAACAGCATAAGCCTTGAGATACTCAACTTTCTCCGTCCTCTTCTCAGCTTTTGAGAGCTGAAGCTTCACAGCACTCTTTCTTTGAAGAGCCATCTGATGGTCAATCTGTAACTGAAAATATTGTTCGGCTTTCATTTGTGCTTTTTGCTGATACATCAAGGTAAGCTGACAAAGAACACCTGAAATCAGAGGATCTCTAGTTAGATTTTTAATGAAGTTGACTAACTCCTGAATCCTTTCATCATATGCAGCAAGGTTAAACTGATTTAAAGCATCCCACTCATCTGGAGACAAACGGATGAGATCAGCAGCAACGACCATCTGCCTTTCTGTGTTTGCCAGAATGATGGAATCACACTCCATTATGAACTCAGCAGACAACCACAAAGTTATGAGACAAATTGCTAAAAGCAACAACAACACACATCTAACAAATGTATGTCTAGCTATATATGTATCTTTAACGATACATATATTGCAGTCATTTGTATGAGTGTAAAAAGCAGGTGCACAGGTTAGCCGTTCAACCTGTGACGTATGACAACACTAACACTTTGTGTTACAACGCTACTCCTTTCTCTAAGGATAGTTCTGTGATTTTAGCATTATTCTTCATCCCTCTTTACGGCAGGGTGGATTAGATTAAATGAGGAATTTAATCTGGCAATAGACCTGTTCTTTACAAAACGTAAAATAAACTCATGTTCATAATTAGAAATCTGCATTAAAATCTGAGGTCCGATACTAAAATTAACTGCAATGTTAATTCAGTTTCAAATCGTGGTCTTACACAAAGCAGCACCTGGATACAGATGTGCAGTAATATCTGATTGGACAGTGAGATAAAATGAAGTTAAGTCTCAAGCTATTGCTTACACATAAGAAACAAGACTGAGTCAAAACATCTGAGATTTTGGCTATGTAGCAGAGTTGTTACTGGCAAGGAAGTACTATTTTAATCATCAACTTTGACAAAAGTCTAAAATTGTGAACTCTAGGAATCTCACGAGTTATATTATTCTCTTAAATATAAGCATCTGATGTTAGAATTATGATGTTGTGAGTCCTATTATTTTATTAATGACCAGTGACAGCTGATTTTGAGGCAGTCACGCGGTGCATCAATAATGTGCAGTTGTGGTTTTATTCTCATATATGTACAATGCTAGCTGTTCAAAATAATGCCCACACAGGGACACCAAAAATGTTGTGATTATTATTATGATTATATTATTTAAAATTTTAATATTTAAATTTTAATATTTTATTAAATAATAATTCGGTCTTTTTGTCCTGTAAATACCAGGGCAATAAGGCAGTGGTTTCAGGACAATAGTGAAAGGGGTGAGCCAAGCTCTGGCATTACTGAACAGCAAAACTTTGCACACACAGAATAAATTCACACAATTTCTTAAAATAAAAGAATTTATTAACAAAAAATAAGTCAACTGAAAGTCAAACATATTTCAAACAACAAACTATTTACTATCCTACAACAATCCAACTAAAACTACCACACAAAATGAAAGAATAAGGAAGACCAATGAACTCTGTATACAATATGAACAGTGCTTAAAAACCATGACCAATAGAGTGATCATCAACATTATTATTGACTGTCATTTATGTTTGAGAACCAAGGATTATCTGGAGGAATCAGGAAATTAGGTTGAGTTAGTCTTGGAACTAACTTTGACAATAATTGGTATACTTTCAAACAACCATTCACAAGATTAGATAAAACATTATTAAAGTAAAATGATATTTCTAAGAATGATTTGCTAAATAAAACCAACCTTCTGGATGACTAATTTTCAATGGTGTTTATTTAACAGTTTTTATTTAGTAAAATACTTTTAAAGGAAATATTAAGGAAAGCTTAAATGAATATTTAAGGAAATATTTTAAATTAGAACCAACAACCTTTCTAGATAAATTATTCGTAATCTCTCTATAATCGTAAACACGCATTATTTAAATTCTTTCATTCTAAATTAATGTTCTCTGCCCAAACACCATTTCTTAAATTTAGCCCAGCCAAACTGTATGAAAAAGGCACGCTCAGCTACCTCAGTGGCCGCAGTGCAGCTGGGTAGCCGGGGGAAAACGCTTAAATTAGAGCTGATATGGGGATGTTCTCTGGAACACAAGTCACTTCTGTAGGCCTCAAGCTCACAACTCACACGCTTTGTTGTGAAATAGTCCAGATAGATTTCTGGCTTGAATGTGATAGAGAATCTACGGAGGGAGCTAAAGATTAGGGTGATGGCAAAGTGGCCTTCCAACCTTAAAGACCTGGAGCTCATCACTTAAGATAAATTATCAAACTACAAGTGGAAACATGCAAAAAGAAGGTCAGTGTTTAAAAGAAGGGTTTGGTTCTGTAATGACAATAAAGGCCTTTTTGTTCATTATTGAGAACGGTATAAATGAATTTCAACATGGCATTTTTCAAAAAACATATTAAAACAGAATTTATATCTTTTTCAAAATTGATGCTTGCTTTATGTTGTTGTAGTATTGTTTGGGAGATGCCTTGAGAGATTTCCTACTAGAAACAAACTCCTTGGTATAATGAAAATAACTTTAAATGTGAATGTGGTATGGGCATAAAGAGTTTTAGGCTTAAAATTCAGATATCCATATTCTCTGAAGCCAGAACATGAATCTGGGAATAACATCAAACCCAATTTAACCAACTTCTAGTTGCATGTTGGATAACCAGTCTGCCTGCTGTACTAATTCAGTGACAAGCAAACTACTGGTGGCAACATACCCAAACAACAGTGTATACTTTTCCACTTTATAAATGAACATGTTCACTAAGACAAGCTGTGCAGTACTTTGCATGTGACCAAGTTAGAGAGATAAAAACAATCAGTGGTGAAATAGAGTATATTTCTGCACCTATTACTATGTTTTAGGGGCAGCCATATTGTATTTGAGGTTTGGACTGATGAGAACTGTCCAACTTTCCTCACCTGGAAATCAGACTGCAAAGGATCTTTATTTTTATTTTTTAACTCAGAACTTCAGAGCAAAAATGGAGTGCGTAAATAAACCACATCCAATATCCAAACGTAGTGTTTCAAAATGTTTGTGAACGACCGATCTATTATATGTCATGATTTCCACTAATTAGGGAATCATCTTGTTGGTGCTGAAACACTACTTGTCTGTCTGCCTGTGTCATCTCTGGTGTTTTTCATAGACGTTTTAAGCAAATGTCTTTCTGACAGGGGTCTGGTAAAATGCCTGAAGATCTAATTAAAGTTTTTTTCTTTTTTTCTAGGTTGTTAATGCAGCAAAAATAACATATCTTAATACCCTGCAGAACTAATATGGTGAGATGACAATCTTGCAGAAATTTATCAGGTTTGTTGTTCTTGGTGGCAGATTGTATGTTTTTATTATTCAGCAAAAGTGGTTAGTGATCTGGTGAATTAATTGTCTTAAACTTAAGGTTGCATACTTTGCATTAGAACTTGTATGCAGCAGCAACACATCTTTCAGGTTAACAGAGTAATACATGCCGATAATAAATGCATTTTATCATTTCTAAATAGAAAGTGGAAGGTTTTTTTTATGTCTGAAATAAGTGAGGTACTAGATGTAAAATTGCTGAAAAAGTAGCCAAGGTATAAAGAAAAACAAAAAAAAAAAACATCTTCAGATAGACTAGGAAATTACATTAATACCACTTTAAGAGATTACTAGAAAGTCTGGCGTCTTGGAAGAAATGTATAAAGAAATTAGAAGTGACTGTGGACTTTTACACAGTGTTCTAGTTTCCTTAATTTGCGTTATTGTGTTTGGTTCTAACACTAAGCACTAGTTTTAAAAGAAAGGTGCCACAGTTATTCTGTCACATCCCAGATGTAGTTACATTGTTAAATGCTTTCCTGCTTGTTTTTGTTTTGAAACATTCATAAATATATGACAAAATAATAGTGGAACACCAGAAGAGCTTCACCAGTGACAGGCATGATAATAAATTATTCTATAAAGCTAGTTGGTAGAAAATATAAAACCACTAAATAATAAGTAATAGAAACTTCAAGCTCTGAAGCAAAACCTCTGTCCTCTCACTGTTGTCTGCTCTATCAACAAGTGATGATGTTGAATCCGACCAATCAGAACTCGCCCCACAGATCCATCCCACAGGTTTTTTTAAAAGTGGCACTTTTTACCTTCTCTGGAACCTGTTTATTCCTCCTTCCTCATTCTGAAGGCGATTTATACTTTACACGGGCTGGATATTTCTTCAGATTGAATCTCTGTAGGAGCTGAGACATAATCCCAGAGAGGAATGGCTGATAATCAAGAAGATGCTCCTCTGGCCAGGGGAGCAAGTGCTTCAGGCAGCCATGAAGTCCTGATTAACAATGCGGGGCCTAGAGGGTGAGAAGAACTGATCATGCATTCATTTTTATTTGCACCACAACATTTCTGAAAAAATAAAATCTCATAAATGCTGTTTTTCCTCGAAAGGGTTATTTTTCATATTTTTCTAGACCGGGTGGATCTAAAACATTACATTGTAGATCAGACTGCATACTTCTCTATAATTTAGGGGACTGCATGCAGCAGAATCCCACTTTCCTTAATTTAACTGCGCAATAAACTGATTTATATTGTATGGTTTCTAAAAGAAAGTGTAGGTTTTCGTTTCTTTTTCAGGTCCTAAAAACATTAAAGTGTTAACTGTAACATCCAGTAAAATGTGTTACTTATATAAACTTTTGCAGTATTTTAGTAGTTCCAAAAAGTATCCTTATTAAATGTCTCATCTCTGTGATGAACAGCTTCTCCAGATTAGATTTCTACCTAGTAACTAGTGACGCTGTCACTGGGATTGGCAAGATTGCTTTTTTAATATCTAAAGTGATAATTTGAACATATAAAACAAAGTTATTGTCAAAATGAATAAAGGTTAAGAATAAATATTTTTCAAAACTCGGCCATAGTTCTGAGGTAGGCCCCGAGAATACTTGCATAAACATCCGCGTTGTACCGGAAAAAATAAGTCTGCCTAGTAACTAGTGATGATTATATGGCTACAGCAGGAGGAAAGGGGAAAGAGATCCGACTTTTTCGTTTTTCTTTTACAATAGTATCAGTAAGTATCAGTAACGATTTTTCTATTTATTATTTATTTAGTTACTAATTTATCTTAAATTTGCCTGGGAAGATGTTCATCAGAAGACACATTTTTTTAAAAGAAGCAAAACAATGGAGAACAATGGTTAGTAAATTACATTTACAAAATAAATACTTAAAATAACCCATAAGCTAAACAAGTAAAATGTATATCTGAGAATAAAATAAACAATAAAATTTGTTTTAAAAAGAGCAGAACAAATCAAAACACTTTCATTTTTTATTAAGTTATGGGCTGTTTCACACTCTGGTGGTTGGTATAGATTTAATCCATTCTAGTTTAGTCTATTTATTTATAGTTTGAAATAGCTTTACTACACTCCAGGGGCGTTTTTAGGGTCTCAAAACATTGGGGGCTTTGGCCCAAATCCAAAATATTTACATTTCAATAAGACAATTTATAGGAAATTTAAAATTAAAATAATATAGGACATATTGTACCAGTTCTCTGTCTCGGCTGGTTTTAGACTCAATGTAAATTATTGTGAATCAAACAAAAACGGTTTTACTTTTTATTTTTGTTAGAAGCTGAATGAAGGACAAGGAGAAACAGAGTTTAGGCCTGATGAAAAACCATTTTGCTGAAACAAATGACACATTTTGAGGTATTTAGAAAAGAACTTAATCAGAATTTTTGCTGACAAAAGTTTTTCCTAAACTCAGAGATGTTTACTATGGGCCAGATAAATTAGCTTCTTTTGTCATCTACATAAATTACCTTTTTTTAACGTTCTCATCAAAGTGTTCCACTCCTGAGGCTCCATTGTCTTCATTCTTATATTTCAAAAAAGGAAAGTGATATAAAGTTTATTTTCCTAAATCTTAGTCGAATGGTAAAATCCTAAAACACATTTATTTTATTATGCCAAGAGCTTTTGAAAAATTTTAAATAAAAAAAAGCATAAATATAAAAGTAATGTGTAAACATGGTAATAAAGGAGTAAAAGCCACAGTCCCATCAATAAAGAAATAAAAATGTGTGACTGACCCATGTAATGGTTATAATATATTTATATGTATATATGTGGACATTACAAAATTCTATTAAATCTTTTATGAAAGCATCTTCTCATCTCCTAGAAACTCAGACCACACTTTTGGAATTGCCTTCGAGTCACTTTAATAATATGTGGGTGGTTAAAATAGCCCGTGTCTTTTTTGTATTTGAAATATATTTAAATATAATAAAACCTTTTTGTTTTGTTTCTGCAGAGGCTCCAACAGCCGTGCCCTGAAGATTGCCGGCCTGACCACCCTGGCCTGCCTGCTGGTGGCCAGCCAGGTCTTCACTGCATACATGGTGTTTGACCAGAAGCAGCAGATCCACACTCTGCAGAAGAGCTCTGAGAGGATTGGCAGACAGATGACTCGCACATCCCAAGGTAGAAAATGACTCAATAGCTAAGGAGGGAAGTGGGAAATTACTTTGAAAAGGTACTTTTGTCTTGTTTTTAGTTGAGACAGAAAAATTAAACTGCTGTGATGATTCATGAAGGGGAAAAAACCAACAATACCAAGTCTAGCTGTGACATTCGATATTATATAAATACTTTTTGCATCCATTCAAGTTCAAAATCTTGTGTTTATAGGTAATAGGAAGATAAAAAAACAGGGTCTTTCCAACAGCGAAAAGATTTGTCCTCTGGCTGCTAAGCGCTTTTCTTCATGTATAATCACCATTTCATTAAACTTTATGCTTCGATGTCCAAGTTATTTATACAGATTATAGACCCCATATGGGTAAAAAATGGGCTTTAAAACACACCCCAAATAGGGTTGTCCGTGGCTTACATGATGGCCTTATGTTTAAGTTAGATGTAGGACATATACGGGTAAAAAACAATAATACAATTTCACTGTCCTAAAAATTGTTAAAGATTTCTTATGATTTTGCTATTTTTGTCACCCTTAAATATTTTAGATCATTAAAAAGGTATTAACATCAGACCAAACTAACCTGAGTAAATACAATAAGAGGTTTTCATATCAGCATTTAATTTATTTTGAAAAAGGCCATCCAAAACAACCCTATTTGAAAAAAGTAAATATCCCCGAAACCTAAGAAGTGGTTGTGCCACCCTTTGCTGCCATCGAGCATATTTGAAATAACCAGCAATTAGTCTTTGACGTCACTGCGGAAGTATGTTAGCCCAGAACAGTTTTTATTGAGGCTCTTTGGTTGGTTGTTGAGCTTTAAGGCTCTGTTTAAGGTAATGTCACAGCATCTCAATTAGATTTTATTCCAGACTTTGACTAGGGCACTCAAGAACTATAATTTAGTTTATTTTAGCCATTTAGATGTGGACTTGCTGGTGTTCGGGTCAATTTGCTGCTGCAAAACCCACGTGTGTCTCGTTAGTCCACAGAGCATTTTCCCAAAAGATACTTTTTTGGCAAATGTGAGCAGGGCCTTTGTGTTCTTTTTGGTCAGCAATGTTTTTTGCCTTGGGACCTTCCAAGTGGATGCCCTTTTGCCCTGTCTCTTTCCTACTGATGAATAATAAACAGCGACCTTAACTGAGGCACGTGAGGTCTGCAGTGCCCACTTGAAGTAAGTTTGGTTGGCTGGCCACTCCTGGGAAGGTTCATGGGTGTTCCATGTTTTCTCCATTTGTGGATAATGGCTCTCACTGTGCTTCACTGGGGTCCCAAAGCCTTAAAAATGGCTTTGTAAACCTTTCTAGGCTGATAGACGTAAACGACTTTGTTTCTTATCTGTGCTTAAACTTCAGATTGGAACACGATTTTCTTTGCACTCTGAGGGCTTTTAGTCTACGTCATGTGGTCAGATGGGTTAAATGTAACTGATTTCTTTAAAACATATTTGTTTTCTCTGCTCTCTCTAACTGTGATGGTTTTCTTCTGGCTGTTTCTCAGGTGTTGCCCCAGCACGGATGGCCATGCCCATGAACAGCCTGCCTCTGCAGATGGACTTTACCGAAGATGACTCCAAATCTTCCAAGACACCCTTGATTGTGAGTTCCCACCAACATCTAAGAAAAACCTACTAAGTGTGACAAGGATTACAGTTATTAGGGACTCAAGCTTAAATATGAATCTTGTTAATCTACATAAATTACTCCCCACAGAAACTGCAAGACACTGCCATCGTCAGTCTGGAGAAACAAGTGATGGATCTGGTGAAGGTGCGTTGCACTCAGGATTTTGTGGTTCCATTTGCTGTTTTAGGTGTCTTAATGAGCTTATGTCTCAAGCCTTACCTTGTTTTGAGCAGGATGTCAGTCTGCCACAGTTCAATGAGACCTTCCTGGCCAATCTGAAGAGTCTGAAGCAGCAGATCAATGACAGCGAGTGGCAGGTGAGGCTTCCCGCTTACTTACGTTGAGACTGAAAAACCTTGTGGTTATTTAAATTATATGATTTTGTCATCATGTCTGTTGGATGTTTTGCCCTCTGCAGAGCTTCGAATCCTGGATGCGTTACTGGCTGATCTTCCAGATGGCCCAGCAGAAGCCTGCAGGCCCCACCCCTCAACCAGGTTACTGCAACTATCTTGCACTCAGTTCATAGAAACCTAACATCTTTGTTTGTCTATCAGTACAAAACAAAAATGCTCCAGTATCTACTCAAACTCCCTCGTAACACATAAGCCTCAATTTTTCAATTTTTGGACAGCCTCCATGATCAAGACCAAATGTCAGATGGAGGCAGCACCTGGAGCGGGCAAGATCGGCTCATACAAGCCCCAGTGCGATGAGCAGGGCCGCTACATGCCCGTGCAGTGCTGGCACGCAACCGGCTTCTGCTGGTGTGTGGACGAGTCCGGGAACCCCATTCAGGGCACTGAAGTGCGCGGACGCCCTGAATGTAGCAGAGGTAGCAGACTTGGATAAAAGGTCACATTTATGTCTAGTCATTATAAAAGATGACAAATTGATTTACCTTCCCTTTTTTTATTAAATTAGGTAGGCTTCATCGCATGATGGTCGCACCAAGGATGATGCAGAAGACCTACAGTGTAGAGGGTGGGTCCATAGATAAAGTTTATTTATCCAGTAACCCTAACATTTGCAGGGTTTTTAGGCTGTAATAAACTGTTTGTCTCTCTTCTTTGTCTTTCAGAATTAAATGCAAAATAAGAGAAGCTGGAAGCAAAACGTTTCTTCTTATTAACCCCATCTTTGCAGACACGTGAAACTGGTTATTAAAAATTGGACGCTGTTCTCTGAATCGCAGCAGTTTAACTTCTCAATAAGCTTCTCTTCCATGTAATCACTTCATGCTATTCATTCTGCTTGAAATCAAATCATTAGAGGCCTGTTACATTAATGCTTTTAATATCTTTTTCTTGGGTGTCTTGATTTATATAGCATAAAATAGTTAAATTTTGTGAGGTATTATCATGTATTTGTTTGTGATGATTGCTTAAATGGTCTGTTCACCAAAATTACAAAATAAGTGAATAAATTTGAGGTATAGTTCCAGTTTCACTTGCTAGACATTGAGTCAAATTGTAGTTTTTGAACTGACAAAAGCAATATTCTCATAATTTTGGTGAACCTGCCATTTAAAGGATAGAGACATGTGAGGAAGTTTTTTTTTCTTTTAAAGTGTATAGTACGAAGTGGAAATAAAGATCTTCCTTTCCAACAATCACATTATTTGTCCCACTGTCTTTAGATTAAACAACTGTTAAAGGTATTGATGAAATAAGGCCTGAATAAACATAAACATGATTAGATGCAATGGCATTGCTAACTAAGTTCTGGATTTTGTGTTGTGTGTCTGTTTTTAGTTTCTCTGCCTATTAAGGCTCACTTGAAACTTAAAGGCTGATGAACTGACATTGTGCAACAAAAATTTCATTAAATCTGCGTATTAAAATTTTGCTTTAAATTGGTATAGATTAAAGCTTTGCCTCATGTAGTATCTCTATGAATATGCAAATCAACCTATTTCCTGTGTTGCTTCGTTGGAGCTTCCTCTGCTGTCGTCTTGGCTAAAAAGACTGGTCAGCTGCCGAATTAAGAAATGCATTATGAAAATGTGTTTTTAAAGCTGCACAGAAAACTGTTTTTTTCTCAATAAATCTAAAAATCCATAAATGACAATTTTGTATTCAAACTAATGCTTTTAGGAAGGACTGGCTGATCAATTATATCTCTAGTAAATAATTCTCCTTACTTTCATCTTCAAACGAGTCTCTGTCGTCCTCTTTTACTGACACTCAGCAGTGCTCCAAAAGAAAACTACTTTCTGAATTTGCAATGTCATCCCAGCATGCTTCAGTTGTGCATAGGATGGAGAGGAGCCACAGTCAGCAGACAGATGCATAGTAACAGGAAACAGATAAGCTTTGTTGCTCCTAATGAGTAAGCATGTGTTGCAATGACAAGAGGCTGTTTGAATTGGACATTCTGACTTTTTTTAATCAACTATAGTTTAAAAGCATAGAAGCTCGGCATTTTCATTGTCTTGACCAATAGCAATAAATGTATGGACAGGAAAAGCTGCAAACGTTAGCCCTGACCTTTGAATTGACCATGACAGTTTTTGACTCATCACTCCCACTCAAGACCCAACCCACACTATAAAAAAGGAAGTTTGCAAGGTATTAAAGTTTAGCCACCACAGTTTACATTTTACACACCCCTAGCTTGTATATGTGAAGTTCAATAATAGATCAATTCTAACAACATTGACTATTTTCTGTAACAAATCCTAGATTTGGGAGCCTTGTGAGTTGAAGCAATGATTAAAGTTTGTATCCAGCTTTAGCTAGTTTAATGCTAAAGTTATGGAGGACCGATCCTGACAAAATTAAAAATAAAAGCAGAAATATATATATTTTCTTTTTCCTTTTCCTTAGACATGCATTTTCATCAAGAAAATGTATATATTTCCTTTTTCCTTTTCCTTACACATGCCTTTGTTCTTTTTAAATTTCCTCGTCTCTCTTTTTCCTTTACCGTATGCATTTCTGCCTCATTATGCAAACGAGGAGGGCTGCCTTCTTCTCTCCAGCTCCTCTCCTATTGGTCAATATACAGGTAGAAGGAGGATCCATGTGCAGGCCGAGGGTGTGTCCCAATTCAGGGGCTGGATCCCTCCAAGTCCGTACTTGCGGGCCGATTACGTCACAGCGCGGCGTGGAAGGTCTGTGAAATGCGGCCGACAAATGTGTCCTTCTTTTGCCCGATTTGAAGGATGAGTTGTGAGTATCCTTTGCGGTCCATCTATTCCCATGATTCATTGCGGGTCGAAGCGGTTTGGTCAAACAGCGGCAGCCTTGGCGGACCACAGTGGAAAAAGCTGTGAGTAAACTGTGAAAAATTACACTTTCTGTGACACAAAT
Organism: Crenichthys baileyi; assembly: GCA_036173005.1. NCBI lineage: Eukaryota > Metazoa > Chordata > Actinopteri > Cyprinodontiformes > Goodeidae > Crenichthys > Crenichthys baileyi. Next base: position 281,922 of record JAHHUM010001479.1, read on the forward strand.
GAACTTTTACACGGGGAGCCTGAACTTGTGCAGGAGGTTGAGAGATATCGACTACAAATAGTCGGGCTCACCTCCATGCACAGCGTAGGCTCTGGAACCCATCTCCTCGAGAGGGGCTGGACTCTCTTCTACTCTGGAGTGGCCCACCGGGAGAGGCGTCGGGCTGGTGTGGGTTTGCTTGTTGCCCCCCAGCTCAGCCGTCTCATGTTGGGGTTTACCCCAGTGGATGAGAGGGTCACATCCCTGTGCCTTTGGGTTGGGGATAGGTCTCTGACTGTCATTTCGGCCTATAGGCATAATTTGCATAATGAGGCATAATGAGGCAGAAATGCATAGGTAAAGGAAAAAGAGAGACGAGGAAATGTAAAAAGAAAAAAGGCATGTGTAAGGAAAAGGAAAAACAAAATATATATATTTCTGCTTTTATTTTTAATTTTGTCAGGATCGATCCTCAATAAAAGTCAAACATGCTAGCACGCTAAGCTTCTGTGGCAGTAGTTCCTAATAAACGACAGAGAAAAGGATGACATACAACCCTATTAGAACACATTTAGACTTGTTATTCCTGTTTCAGTCACATTTCATGCTTCAATCGCTAACCAACTCTTTTTGTTGTCACTCATTATCCTTTATTATCACTGCAATAAAGGATATTTCTAGTTCTATTTCTATGAACTGAATTATCTTGTTTCTTGTTCAGTTTTGTTTTTGTTTGTACACAAAATAGGGAAGTATAATATTCTTCCTGATTCAAAGTCGAGGTTAAAGTAAAGACAGTTCTTAAACATTCATCAAACTAACAAGATCTAAACACCAAACTATGTTATGATCAAAAGATGCAAATATCTGCTCTACACTCAGCCACTCATAGCGGTTCCATATACTTTTACATTATGTTAAACCTCAGAAACTGTTTAACTCTCCGGGTATCGCATGTTAACAAAACAAGTATTAATATTTTAAAATCTCAAAGTTCTCTGCCCTACTATTCTCGCACACATCGAGTAAGAACATCCAAGAGAAAGTAGAATTTGCAGCCGAAACAACAAATAACATTTATAGGATTTAGAGATCTGAACACTCTGGAGGAGCTTGGATGTTCTCTATGCAGAGAGCTGTGCTTATTAGTGAGATCCCATCATGTCTGTGGATAGAGCATATGGTATGTCTGTGGAAGATTTGCCAGAAAATGTCTGTGTAGCAGATCAGTGAAGCAGCTTTGGCTTACATCCTGTAGTTAGGCTTAAAATTATTCATAACCCCAGCAGACTTAGATTTGAAAGTTATTTTATTCAACCCAGAAGTTTGTTTCTTACAGGGAATGAGACAGCCATCTCTCAAAAGATTATAAAATAATGTGAAATTTGAATAAAAAAATTGCATATTTAAAATTATACTGCTAAACCAGCTTTTTGCATGTTTCTTTTGAAATTTTGATGATTTATATTTGGTATCAAGGTCCTTTGAGGTTGGAAGGCCTCCTTGCCATCACCCTAATCCAAAATATTAATATTACTTCCAGAGGAAATATTAAAAGATTACTTTAAACTTAAATCTGCCAGGTGTACAAAAAATGTTGGGCTTAACCGTTGTTACGTCTAGGGGGATATAAGGGACTAACATAAATTCTGACAGTGAAAAGAGGAGTCAAGGTGGCATTTAAGTGGTTTATTTTACACCATTTTAAGTAGTTGCATTTGATTGATAAAAACTTCAGGGAGAGCTCAGGCCAACATAACAAACAAAACAACCCTGAAGGAAAATTAAAAGAAACTTACCTAACTCACATAAAAGCAAAAATACACAGACCTACAAAATAACCTTCCTAACAAACACAAACAGGAGAAAACTGGATTTAAACAAACAGGCAGCTCTCCCCTACCAAATAGTCTGACCAGGTTTTACATCTGACCCAATTATACCGAAAGGCATTCAAGCCTACACAGACAAACAGGGCCTATGGCAGACAAATGGCCAAAAGGCATTGAACTGCAGTTTCACAGCCATTAAATAGCATTCAGATGATTGCTGATTGGATGGAGGCCGAGGAAGCAACAACCAATCTTGGAGGAGGTGGAGCCTACAACAGAGGAAGGCATTACTTCAAATGCATGAAAACTAAAAAAAAATCCACATTGGGGGATGTAACACAGTGGATATCTGACTTCCGTAATAAATGTAAATTAATAATGTAATTCTTTCTCATTTCAAGAAAATCCCTACTTAAAATCAGTCAGTCATTTTCTACACTTCTTCCATAGTCGGTCGCGGGGAAGCTGGTGCCTATCTCCATCAGTCTATGGGCAGGAGGCAGGGTACACCCTGGGACAGGTTGCCAGTCTATTGCAGGGCAAGACAGACACACACAGAACAAACAACCATGCACACACTCATTCACACCTAAGGGCAATTTAGAGAGACCAATTAACCTAACAGTCATGCTTCCGGACTGTGGGAGGAAGTCAGAGAACCCACACATGCACGGCGAGAACAGGCAAACTCCATGCAGAAAGACCCCCGTCTGGGAGTCGAACCCAGGACCTTTATGCTGCAACGCAACAGTGCTATCAAGTGCACGACCATGCAGCCCTACCTACCTAAAATCATTTTTATTCATTATTTTTTTCAATGCCTGATGCCTGCCCAACATAAAGCTCAGAAGGGACCTTTCTTTTTTAATAAATCCATCTTTAAAACTACAGCCTCACGATTTTAACCGGTGAAAGTAGATTCTGTCTCATTAATAATTGACCCTGCTGTAATAAAATCCAGGTCAGAAAGTGGCTGAGCAAAGCCACAAGCTCAGGATGGCCACAACAACTATAAATACGCCTGTAAGTATATATTTTATAAAGTACTTCCTCCGATAGTGGAAATATTTTAGATTAGTAAAGACTGGTTTCTTTGAGTTTCTGGTAACAGTTACTACTGATCTCCATCCACTGATAGACATGCGGGGCAGCTGAGGCAGTAAAAGTGGGAGTTGTACTCACTGCAAGCCCAGGTGAATAAAGTACAGAAATCTGTGAATTGGTTTGGTTTTGAGTGCTGTTGAGTGAGTTAAAGATGTTCTTGGATACACAGAACATACAGACTATGGAGCTTTTGCAGTTGAAGGAGGTAAAATTAACCACAAATCTGCAACAAATAAGGTAAACCCATTCCTGCATCAGAATACAGTTTTTAAAATGCTTTCTAGAAGTTCTTACAAATCAAACGTGTGTGTGCTTTCAGGAAGCAAAGTCCTTCACATTTGATCAGGTTGTAGCAGCTGACACTGCGGAGGTAAAACAGTTTCTAAACTCTGATGCAGTTGTTTTGTTTTACACTCGTTCATTTAAGCCTCTTTAATATATGTTTGCTACTAAATATTGCAAATTACAAAAACTAACTATTTGAACCTAAACATGCAGAGTCTTCACTCTGAGCTCCTACAGCCTCTGACCGAGTCCATATCAAGTGGTTATAATGTAGCACTGCTGACGTGTGGAACACCCACAGACATGGTTGGAGCCCTGATGGATAAAATTATCCTTAGACAGGTGGACTACAACATTTATAGTCTAAACATGAGCAGATTTTATGTTTTTGTTTTCACAAAATTCTGAAACTCCGACCTTGTTTTAGGTCTTGTCAAATCTGTTCAGTTTCAGAACATCACAGGAAACAACAGAGTACTTCATCTCCGTATCATTTCTTCAGGTCTGTCCTGATGATGAAAAGCTTAAACCCAAAGCAGCTTAGACTTAACATGACTTAAAATGTTGTTTTTCGTTGTGGCAGTTTTACCCAGACGGGGCTGCAGTGGATCTCGTCAGCCCCAACAAAGAGACTTTACAGCTTGTAACACATCCAGTCATTGGAAGGTATATTACCTTTATCTTTTAATGTACCATGCTGATTTAAATTTAGAAAAAAATATCTGCATATTAGCTTAACTTTCTTGGTGTTATTTACAGCAGCCTTGATCAATAGATCTACCCTTTGGGAGAGAATATTTTGTGTCCACATCAATGATTTTATCTTCACTACTGCTAATCTCCATGGGGAGTCCCACTGGGTATCATTTTTAGACCTCTTTTTTTTTCTTACCTGCTGCCACTTGGGCAATTATTTTTTTTAGAAATTGCATTTTCTTTAATGTTTATGTACTAGCCTGTTATTCCTCACTGAAGGACCTGGACTACCTTGTTGCCATCAGGAGACGGATGGCACGAAGTGGTCTAAATTTTAGTGAGAACAAGAATGGAGTCATGCTATTTAGACCCAAGGACATCAGCAGGATCACCTTTTTTTCCTCTCACTTTACTGTCCCCATATGAAACCAAAAAAAACATTTTCACAAGTTTAGGTGTGAAAATTGACCCTCACACAAGATCTAATAGTTGTGTAAAAACAAAAGGAGAAAAATCCTACATTTTCCAGTTAAACCAGTTTACAGAAATAAACAATTTACTGTCTGAAGGCAACCTTGAGAAGGTAACACATTCTTTAATAACCTCTCACTTGATTGTCATCATATGCTACTTTTGAAATTAGCCAGGCTTCCTTTTACTAATTACTTTTAGCATTATTTTATCAGGTTTACATTCTCTCAATTGTTGTGCTGCATTTTAACTGCCTAAACTGCTGCATTTGTATTGCTGCTTTGTCTGAGGTCAGTATGCCAAATCTGTTCCAAGTGCTCGAGGCAAACTTTGAACTGATACAGCATTTGTTGTTACAGAATTAAAACTGTGGAATGCTTTCTCACTGCTGGAGGCAGATATTATTTTTGTATGCCTAGAAAACCTTTTTGAACACACTGCACAATGTAGCCATGATCAGGTAATGTGAAAAGGCAAAAAAAAAAGACCTTTAGAAAGCCTGGGGGGAAATTCACTTTAAAAGATTGCAAGAAAGTTTGGCCTGATGAAAGCAAAATTTAATGAAATTAGTCATTGCTTTACTTTTTCTTGCACAGGACTCTATATACTGAGGTACAGTCATGTTAAAAAGAAAGACCATCCTTTGTCTGGGGTTTAAATACATAATGTTTTGCTCTTTATCAGGTATTAAAGTAACTGAATTTTAACTTTAAATGTACAAAAGCTCAATCCATAGATTCCATCACCAGTTATTAAACAATACGAAGGCAAGAAAGTTAAGTACTCCCCAAAACCTCATGACATGCACAAAATATGTAAGGCCCAAGTACAAGGTTCAAGGTTACTTTATTTATATCCGTAGATAGATTTGTTTTGCAGTGGTTTAGAACACATACATACCCACATACACTATAAAAAGTAAAAACATCAGTATTTAAAAGGGTGTAACATAAACTAATACCTCAGGTCAATCAATATGTGACTGAAATATGAAACCAAAAATGCATCTCTGCTTTTGTTTTTTCAGTGTTGTAGAAGGTTTATGTGAGGTGTGTGTATGTTCAGCAGAGGAAGCCTGTGATTTTTATAAAACCTGCAGGGAGACCATGAAAACCAACACAGAAAGCATTTCCAGCCGGTAAGTCAAAGAAACCCCTGATTGGTGATTTCATCAATTCCCTTTAAAAGGCTTAAAGAAAGGGGATTGGGTCAAAATCTATACATTTACTTGAGTATTTGAACTGTAAAACGGTCTTAGTGAGCTTGCTTTCTCTCCATGTTTTTTTGAATGAATAAACATGTTTATTGTCCATGTTGTACGTTTTTATCAGATGCAGTTCCCTCTTCTCAGTGACAGCTGAGTGGAAAATCCATCCGGAGCAGGTGGAGTCGGATGTCTGCCGCAGCAAACTGCAGCTGTTCAGCCTTGCAGGGGGAGCCAGCAAGACTGACCTCAGAGGGTCAGTGACCTTAAGTCCAGACCTATCAGTTACATGAGTCTGAGTGGCTGATCAAATATTTACCTACCAATGCTCACCGAACAGCAATGAACTGTCCAACACACATGTGATATTAATATTTGGCGTGGGTATTAGTCATCCCAGTTAAACACAGCAATAGTTCAAGATTTTATTAAAATGTAGCACTAATGAGAAGGAAGACATCATAATGTTTTATGAACTATTGTTTGTGACTAAAATGATATACTTTAGTAGACTCATCCCTATAGTGTTGCTGCACATCTTTACAATGCTTTTAGTCTCTGCTCATTTTTCAGGGTAAGGGACTTAAACCAACAAATAAAAGAAAAACTATTAAAACTGACTTAAAACAGGAGTAAAACATTTTCTTAATTTTCATAGTCTGTTGCCAAACATTGAATAAGGTTCCAACAAGGAGCAAGTATTATTCCTCAATTGACGTTTGAGGCTCTCTATATTACAGTCCAACTTATTATATTAAACTGTACCTCTTATTTACTGACACATTTCTCTTGTAGATTTAATCTGAGATGAATTTTATATTTAATCTAAACAAAATAGAAGATAGTGTACCAAGAATCATGCAGTCCCAAAAAATGATTGCCTTTTTGATTAAAACTACAGCTTTCAGTCTTACTGAATTAGTTTCTCCTAGATAAATTATCCTCATTTTATATAATCAGTGGATCACCACCATCTGTCTGAGAACACATTTTCTATTTACATACAAATAATCAAGTAAGTGAGATAAATCAAGACAATGTGTTAACAGCGGGAGATTTCTTGTAAAAAAAAAAAAAAACTCCTGGCATGTTCCATATTCCTGCAGAGATTCACGGCTTAAACAAGTGATATACATTCATTCATTCATAGATTCATTTTCAAACTAACCAGCACAGTGATGAAAATGCTCAGTATGGGCAGGATACAGTAAATTATGAACACTTGGGGTCCAAGGGTATATATGTATTTGTACAGCAAATATTTATTTAAAGAATTTCTAAACATTAACATTAACCATCCATCCATCCATCCTATGTTAACCAAAGTATAAAAAATAAAAATCATATATTTTAGGTTATTTTTCTGGATTGAAGCATACCGCAAACTTACCGAACAGTGATTTTTGTGTACCATTACACCCCTAAAAGAAAAGAACACAGAATTAATGGTAGCAAAGGCTCAGTCCATGGCACCATCTAGGAAAGAGGTACTGCTAAACCCAGGGGTATTTGATGAGGAGAAAAAACAACCAATAACTCTGTCAATGGCTCCATAAAGGAAAGAAACACAGAAACACAGGGCCAGGAGCACTTTATAAGGATAGGAGTACAGTACACTAAAGAAATGGTGGCAATAACTACATGAAGGGCTCAGTCCAGGAAAGAAACAAGGCTAAACACAAGAAACACTATAGTAACACCATAGTAATGTGTTCAGGCATGGTTATTAAATAGCAATGACAGATTGGAAGCGAACACTTTCTACTTGCTGTTCCTTAATTTCACATCAGGCTGACTAATATAAGCCGATTTGGTTTCAGAGTCATCCCACTGTTGAAGGTTCTTGACCAAACACTAAATCCTCCTGCAGTCAGTGACAGCCTCCTTCATGCACTGCTTAAAGATGCGCTCACAGGAAACAACAGGACATTCCTCATCTACTGCATCAACTCTCAAGGTAAAACAAACGAAAGGAACATAAGGGAGAGAGGTAGGTGAGTAAAATCTGACTCTGGGTATTACTTCTCCTCAGGTTTCCTAGATGATGAAACTCAATCTGCTTTACATTTGGCTCAGAAAGTGAGAGGATTAGTCACTAAACCTACTTCTGTTCACTGGAATCCGAGGTCAGCGGAGCAAGAGCTTCGTGAAAGCATCATGGAGCTACAAAATCTTATCCTACTAGGAGAAAGTGAGGTTCACAACATTTACAAGTTAGCTCAGCTGACTCAGAGTCTTAAGGTAAATAACATTACAAGATGAAAACTACAACTTCCATTGAAGCATTTCAGTGCAATAAAAATGAATTCTACCCTCTCTAAAATAGATAATGAAAAATCAGTCATGGGAGAAGAGGAGAGAGGAGTCAGAGAAGATAAAATTCAAAATTAAGGTCCGAATTGTTCCTCAAAGTACAATCTACTTAAATCATCAAACTATATTTGTTGTCCATGAACGAAAGTTCATATTTTCTTTAACTTGACAGAAATCATCAATCAGCAGCCAGCAGTTTTCTGTTGATTGTCTCGACCATAAAGAAAGAAGCGAAACAGCTAAATTTCTACAGGAAAAGTTGAGACAAGAAATGGAGGAACACATTAGAGGTAATAGGCTGTGATTCAAAATGTTATATTGTATTTATGGATAACCATGACTGCATATTGTCTGGTACTGTATTTGCAGAAGGTAAAGGTAGTGCAGACAAGGTCCAGGAGAGGGTAACCCGAATCCAACAGCTGAAAGAAGCTCTCAGAGAAGAAACACTGAAAAACGAGACTGTACCAGGAAAGTCTCAACTCTCACAACAAGTAATGTACATTGTCTCAGATTCTGCATTTTCCATATTCTTCACTGATTGAGTTCAAGGTACTCAGAGCTCAGTTTGCATTTTCCCTTTAGATTGATTATGCTAGTCATCTTAAAGGGGGGAAATGGATGGAATACCAGAAATATGTTGATCATTTGAACACTTGATTTCTTGCAGAAGAATATATAATCCTGCCGCTGTTCATGTAAAACTCCTGCTGAGTAAATGCATTTCCTCAAGTGAGGTTTTACAACCTCAGCATCTTTCCTTTCTGAGCTTATGCCAAGCCTTGATACCAAAACAAAAAGTATATAGTCTGCCCAAGGCTGTAAAATGAAAACCCCAAATATTACAGTTATTTATAACACTGAGAAGCATTAAAAGCAACATATTTTCAAGGAGACAAGTCTGAGTCTTTAATGGTGAAAAATGTTTTATTTCTGTCACTGTGAGTACTCCACAGCATGACACCACCTCTACCATGCTTCACAATTGAAAGTATGGTTCTGACAAAAGAATCTCAGTTTTTCTGGGTTAAGGGTTTTTTTTAATCCAGTCCACAAGAGGAAATCGTTCCTGAGATGGATGAGTTCTTCAGACAACTGAATTCATCTGGTCAATTCTCTGGGAAGGTCACCTTTCTGTCCATTATTTATCTTGTGAAAACTTTAGAAATGTTTTTTTACACATGCAGTGATTGATACCTAAGCACAATTTGACTGTTCAGGCCTAAATAACTCCATAGCTGTACAAGCCCCAGTGGTAATAAATAAAAGGGTTGTCACGGTACTAAAACTGCAAACTCAGTACCTATACTGACAAAATACACATTTTTCTGGTTTAATTTGTACTGCAGTAGAACTGAGAGTTGAGTGGTTCTGAACTGTGAACCTGGGAAGCGCATCTCGACGGGGCGCTCAGACCGACAGAGCACTGTTATTGGGCTGCGCATTAATCTAATATTTAAACAGACAGCATTAGCTTTTGGCATCCAGGATTTGTTAAACTGAACTATTGCTGATAATGAGCTTTACTGACATTTTTATGTTGGTTTTTAACATCAGTGTTAGAACAACTAGCACGTGGCATCGTTCTGCATTTCTGAACGTTTTTTTTTTGTTTGCCTTGTGGCTAAAAGGTGTCACATATGTTGTTTTTGTCTGGCTGTACTCACCATGTTAGCAGAGTTTAAACTTCCAGCAGCAGCTCATTGTTTTGGTCAGACAAAGCCCAAGGCTGCAGGGAGAGGAGGGGCTCAATGTCTCTGCTATTGCAGCACTGCTGGGGACAATTTGGGCAAATGTGAATGGGTCAGTTTGTATCGATTTTGACGCAAATGTATATATTTAAATGTGGGTAGCCCTCATGCAAGAACCACATTTTACATCAACTTCTATATCTTAGTCATTGTTGGTAAGATAATTCTTAATGCAACAAAGTTTCCCACTTGAGTTTTTTGTATATGTTCTTACACTGTAAACAGTTTAATTCTTTCATAAGAGCTTTAAGGGAAAAAAATCCCTAAAGAGCTCAACTTCAAATATTAACCCTGATCAAATCTTTCTTGTTTCATTTCCTTTCCAACACTATTTTCTCCACTTGAGAAACTCTTAAGCCTCTTAAATGTCATTCTTACTACTCCTGTAAGTAGTACCTCTCTTGAAAGCTTTGTGAAAACCCTCTTCAGCAGGATCTAGTTAGAAATTCAGTGCTGTAATTATTGCCACTGAGGGTAATTATTTGCAGAAAGCTTTATGTATGCAACCGTTGCTTTGATAACGCATTTACAAGGCTAAGTCCAGAGTCTTTTCGATATCTAAATAAGATTTATGCCTGGACTAGTGGGCAACACACACTAAGACGTTTATTTTGGCAAATTAATGATTAGTCTCAGTCGGAATACAATGAAGCACAGGAGCGGAGGAGGCAACTTAAGGAGGATCACACGAGATTAATTCAGGAGGAGGTGGCGAAGATGGAGAGAGACTTGGCGCAGGAGCAGCCACCGGTGAGATAATGAGAGACCCTGTTGTTTAATATTCTGTTTCTGATTTATCTCATCTGAGAATGCTGAGTCAGTTTGAATAACTGCAAATGGCTGCACTTCCAAATTAACTGTGGTATCCCCTTGAATTTTATTTCCTTTCAACCACTGCTTTCATAAACTGCTCCGTCAGACGGAAAGCCCTCAGAGGGAGCTGCTGGTGTTGAGCAGAGAGAGACAGGTCCTGGTGATGCACATAGAGGCGCTTCGTGCTGAGGCCCAGCAGGCAGAGAGCGACCTTCAGGATCAGCATCACAGACACCAAACAGAGCTGCATTGCTTGAGGGAGGAGAGCCTGCAGGTGGGAGTTTATTGGGTTTAAATCACTCAAAATATTGAGTGTTTGTTGGGTTAGAAAAGGGTTTGGATGAAAAAATACAAGTCTTTAGTTGAGAGAAAAAACATATATAGTTCACGAAAAAAATATACAATGGGTTACAATGCAGAGCAGCATTTAGCAGCACTGTATCCTCAGGATATTTTTGAAATCGAACCTGAGGATCAAAACGGGCCTTTTGTTAGAAGTTAACAAATTCTACCTGCTTGGAGTTATTTTCATACGGTGCTTCTTTTGCCTTTTGAAGTTAAAAGACATGCATGTCAGGGTTGTGTTGATTAAATTACTGCCTCTCATTAACTGAGGGAAATACTAGGATTTTGGGTGCCTGTCTCTAATCTTTGCCATTATTGTCCAGAAGAGGCTCCAACTGCCTGAAATGCTCGGTCAACTATGAAATAATGGTTCATTTAAAGATTCATAGCCAGCCTCAATACGGTGATTAGTAAAATCAAATCAGCAGAAGACCCCAATACAAACTGGCCAAAGCAGGGCCTTTCCAGTGTTCTGCCCTTTTCTCTTTATTCTGCGTAGAATTTATTACTAAACGTCAGCACATTTGATAATGATTATCAGATGATTTGTAATTAAACCTAATTAAGAAGAAAACAAACCTTATTTATTAACTACTTCCAGTCATATGAAAGTTTTATTGCTTAATGTTTTAGAGGTGTGGCTCCGGTCAGTATTAACCTTTGTACCCATTTGACATCTGTGCACCATTTTCTCTTAACAGTAAACCAACTCATTTATAATTTTAAATAGCTGTGTATTAAACTATGAAATTTTGTCTCTATTGATTGTGGTTCTTATCCCAGTTGACTCTTAAAAGAAAATATGATAGATTCTCTTGGGCGTGCCGTTTGCACCAGCGCGACCAACACAACCACATTAGCAAACCTGAGACAAAAGCTGGTTGAAGGATGGAACCATCACACAGCAGTGTGTCACCAAGCTAGTGACCCGCACACGAAGGAGACGCCAGGCTGCTGTGGATGTGTATGGTTGCCCCACACACTACAGAGGCCCCCGTTTGTTAAAAGGACTAACATTTTACTTGTTTGTTCAAATATAAATCAACAAATCCAAAAAGAAGAAACAAAAAACACCAAACAAGAGTGAAGCAAAATAAGCTGAGGATTTAGCACGTTTTTTTTTTACCCACATACTCAACCCTGTTGCTTAACCTATAAATGTGGCTCCATTTATAGGGAAATAAACAGACTAACAGCACATGATTTACAGCCAGGAAGCCTTGTTACAATTAACAGTTTTACTGCATCACCTTAACATGCTCCTTATCAGCTTGACTGTTCTACAGGTGTTCAGGGTGTTTCGTCAAGTCAGCGAGGAGCAGAGGAAGATTTCAGAGGGCAGATACAGGAGCGTGCTGCTGGAAGCTGTGCAGGATGCCACCTACCTGTCAGCTCAGAACCAGCAGCTGCAAGCTGAAAACAAGCAACTTCGAAAAGGTCAGAGTTTCTCAGCAGCGGGTCACATAACTGCAGAGACTCTTAACAGAGTTGTCAAAATATTTTCATGTTCTTCTAATTTTGCAGCACTGGGGGAGATAAAGGATGCTCTTGCTGTGCGAGGCGATCCTGTGGCTGACCTGATAAACCAGCAACGATGAGGCGCATACTTAAAAATCATGAAAACACATGTTGGTAAATGGTTCAGAAAATGTATTGGTCATCAACACAACATGTAACACTTTATCCATGATGCTGTTGTTCAAAGACGACATAATATTTATGATTATGGATCCTTGCAGAATGTAACGCTGTGAGATACAAAAAATAAAAAGAAACATTTGATTGATATTGTCAGCTCTTTCAATGACCCACAGATAACACTTTTAAGTCTTTAGTAAATCAAATAAGAGACGGGATCTGACTAAAGCAGTTCAGTCTCAGAAGGCAGATAAAAAGGCAAAAAACCTGCAAAAGGTGCCCTGCAAAACTGTTCATATCCCTTGAAGTTTTCCACTTTTCGTCACGCTTTAGCTGCAAACTTCAGTGCATTTCATGGGTTTAATGGACCACAGCAAAGTACTGCAGAACTGTGAAGTGGAAGGAAAATGATACTACAACTAAAACCCGTAGTGTGCATCTGTATTCAGGTGCTTTTTACCAATGCGCATCTAAAAATCCAGTGTAACCCTTCAGAAGTAATCCATCTAATCTGTGAAAGTCTCAGAGGTTAGTCAGAGAGGTCAAAGGACAGAGAAGACATGTCCGGGTTAAAGTTGTGGAGGTCTGAACATCTCATGGAGCACTGTTCAGATTGAAAGAGTATGGCACGACAACAAACCCACCACGACATGGCCCCTAAACCCAAAGTGGCAGGCCGAACAAGGTGAGTACTACTCAGAGAAGCCAAGAGGAACATGGTAACGCTGGAGGAGTTGTAGAGATCCGCAGCTCAGGTGGAAGAACCTATTGAAAGGGAAAATTATTTATGACGCACTTCCCAAATCTGGCCATTATAGCAGACTGTCAGGCAGATAGTCATTGTTGAAAGATAGCCATAAGAAGCCCTGTTTGCTATAACCCGCTTAGGGGACATAGCAAACATGTAGAAGCTGCTCTGGTTAAATGAAACTATTTCCAAAACACTATGTGACTGAACAAACCTAAAAAAAAAATAACACCCCCACAGTAACACACCCTGCAAGAATCGTGCTCCGTTTTTCTTTCAATAAGGACAGGGACGCTGGTCCGAATTTAAGTGACAATAGATGGACCTTAATGCTGCACACAGCTGGTCAGAGGCTTCAAAAGGTTTCCAGCTGGACCATGATCCTCAGCATAATGCACTGAACAAAATGCACTGAAGTTTGAGGTTGTAATGTGACAAAAATGTAAAAAAGTGCAAGGGATATGGATAGTCTTGAAATGCACAGTAGCAACAAATGAATTTCAAATGTTGAGGTCAACAGGTAGTCTTTGTTTGGAGCTCCTTTGAAGCCAAACAAGCCGTTCTCTAACAAACTCTCTGTTATCTGTAATAAAGGTAAGCTGCCAGTCCAATCATAGCACAAGGTAGAGGGAACGAAGGAGTGAGCTGTAAGCCTAAGATGGCCCAGGATAGCAGCGCATTAACCAGTATGGAGGAGGAAATGACAAACAGCCTGATGATCCCGCTGCCGTGTTTGAGCACCACAGACATCAGAAGTCCATTTGCTGCTTGCCCTGCGATGATGACCCAAACCACCCAGGAGTAGCCTTCCAGAAACCTTTTGTCACTTCCTATAGAGGAGAGAGAGGACAGCCCGTTGATTGCCACTCCAAACACATAGAGGTAGAGATTCTGTACGCTGAGGGGCAACTTTTGGCTCTTCAGCACCCTCTCTGTGTAAACTGCAGCCAGCCCTGACACACCGCAGTACACCAGCACAAGAAAAAGCCCCCAAGCAGTAATGTGAAGCCTGGGACCCTCATCGACGTCAGCCCTCTGAGGACCTTGTAGATCCAGGGTGCTGTAGCTGTGGAAGCCCCCTGCAGCCATGAGAAGCCCCAAAGCGACCCACTGAGCAGACCGCAGCCTTTTCCCCAGACAGACGGAGTACAGCAGCGCGGTCGAAGCTATTTTGAGATTGGAGAGCATTTGGAATGAGCTTGGATCCATGTAGGCCTGCATGACAACAACCAGGTTGTTGTTAAAGGTGTACAGCACGGCGGGGACAGCGTAAGGGGCCACGAGGAGCAGATATGGAGGAGATTTAAGGGTCGATGTGGAACCAGTGAGAGCCAGGCTCAGCAGGGACATGAGGAGTTTGGCTAACTCGATCATGAGGACGCAGGAGGAGGCGTTGAATGGGACTTGACCATCAACCTTGGTGAGAGTGATAAGCGGCGCGTGAGAGCCATAAATGAGCACCATCAGGCCCAAGAGGAACCCCCACTTGATCCTGTTTGCCCACCGTCTCTTAGTCGTTGCCGGGGATCGAGGCCCCACATTCTCAATTACAATCATTCTAAGCTATACAAAATAAACACCACCTCTAACAAATATGAAGCCTAAGTTCAGTGCAAAAAAAACAATATATTATTTCCAGCACATTCTATGATAAAATTCTAATGATAAACCTAACAGTGAAGTTGTGGGGTACATGAGTAGGATCTTCTGCTTGTTTTGCACATTATAATCCAAAGGCCTTAATATAAATATAGCTACTCTAGTCAAAATAATAAGTCGGGGTACAAAGTCTTCAGAAACAATCCTTAAAACCTTGTAGGCACAATGTCATGCATGTGTGAGGTTAAACAGATAAAAGTGGAAGTTAAAGCAGCAGCATTCAACTGAACCCAAAGCGAATAGAGTCTTTCTCTTTGGGTCCCCAATGGAATTCCAGTTAAAAGAACGCACCCATAATCCTCCTTACACAGAAAAGTTCAATTCCAGTCTGTCATGGACCAGTACCTCCAAGAACACTTCTTCATTTGGTGCACGTCAACCCAAATTACTTTGGCCCCTTTTTCAGTGTGTTCATGTAATCTTTAATGGTCCTTTCAACGTTAGGCACCTGATAGTTCTGTGCTGCGTAAATGCCGGTGATTGTTCCCAGCAGCACCCCCAGGAAGGCCGAGGAGCGCAGCTTGGCCACCACATAGCCGGCCAAAAAGCCCTTCAGGAAGGGGGATCCCAACACCGAGCTTCCCTACAGAAGGAGAAACAGGTAGCTTAAGGAAGGTCCATGCATTTTTTCCCCACTTAGATAAAAAACTAATTTGGCAATGTCAGCCAGTCAGTCATTTTCTACCGCTTATTCCATAGCCGGTCAGGGGAAAAAATATTTGGTCATGTGTGAAAAAAATATTTGACCTAATCTTTAATTATTGTTCCCTATGAGGAATCAGATTCTGTTAAAATCAGTGAAGATCGGTTCAAAAACCAGAGATTGGAAATCAATCACAGATCTGTAATCTGTGCCTCTCTAGATTTACTAAAACAACAGTGACTAAACGGCTGCTGCGACTATATGCAAGGATTCTCTTACGGTACTAATGACATGGTTAAGAAATAATATATATTTTACAGAAACATATCTACAACCTCAATTCCAGTGAAGCTGGGATGTTGTGTAAAACCTACGTAAATAAAAGCAGAATACAGTGATTTGCTAATCCTGTTCCGCCTATATGCAACTAAATACACTACAAAGACAAGATATTTCATGTTCAAACTGATAAACTTTATTGGTTTATTTTGTAAATATTCACTTATTTTGAATTTGATGCTTGCATAACATTGCAAAAAAGCTGGGACAGGGGCGACCATTGACTGGGAAAGTTGAGGAATGCTTAAAAAAACCACTTTTTAGACTGTTCCACAGGTGAAAAGGTTAACTGGAAACAGGTGAGTGTCATGATTGGGTATAAAAGGAGCATCCCTGAAAGGCCCAGGCATCCACAAGCAAGGATGGGGTGAGGTTCCCCACTTTCTCCACAACTGCATGAGCAAATACTCTGACAGTTTAAAATGTTTCTCAACAGGATTTCATCATCTTCAGTCTATAATGTCATCAAAAGATTTTGAGAATCTGGAGAAATCTCTGCACATAAGCAGCAAGGCAAAAAACCAACACATGATGTCCGTGACCTTCGATCCCTCAGGAGGCACTGCATTATAAATACGTATTACCACGTAGGCTCAGGAACGCTTCAGAAAAACCATTGTCAGCACAGTCCGTCTCTGCATCTACAAGTGCAAGTCAAACTCTACCAGGCACAGTGAAAGTCATATATCAACCACCCCCAGAAACGCTGCCAGCTTCTCTGGGCCCGAGCTCATCTGAGATGGACTGACGCAAAGTGGAAAAGTGTATTGTGGTCTGATGAGTCCACATTTTAAATTGTTTTTGGAAATCATGGACATCGTGTCCTCCAGGTCAAAGAGGAAAAAGACTATCCGGATTCAGGATTCAAAGCGCAAAGTTCAACAGCCAGCATCTGTGATGGCGTGGGGGTGTGTTAGTGGCCGTGGCATGAATAACTTGCACATCTGTGAATGCACCATTAATGCTGAAAGGTACATACAGGTTTTGGAGCAACATATGCTGCCATCATTCTGCACCTGTTACAACAGCGTGGCTTTATAGTAAAAGAGTGCCGGTACTGGACTGGCCTGGCTGCAATCCTGACCTGTCTCCTTTTGAAAATGTTTGGAGCATTATGAAGCGCAAAATAAGACAACGGAGACCCTGGACTGTTGAGCAACTGACGCTGGACATCAAGCAAGAATGGGAAAGAATTTCACCTACAAAGCTTCAGCAATTAGTGTCCTTAGTTTCCAAACACTCATTGAGTTTTATTAACAGGAAAGGTGTAATAACATAGTGGTAAACATGCCCTTATCCCAGCTTTTTGGAACATGTTGCAAGCATCAAATTCAAAATGCTTGAACATTAACAAAAAAAAAAACAAGTTTATCAGTTTGAACATTGCATAATTATCTTTGTAGTGTTACATATCGGTTGAACAGGATTTGCAAATCATTGTATTCTATTTTAATTCACGTTTTGTACAACGTCCCAACTTTATTGGCATTGGGTTGTAAAATCAGAGGTAAATGAAGGCTTTGCTTCAGTGCAATGTACCCATGTGATCAATGATCGGGTGCGCCTATAGGAGCTTACCTGGGGGATTCCTGCGGACACCTCGTTCTCCACTCTCCTCTGAATCGCCTCCAATTGATGTTTGAGTTGAGTAAGATCTTTTAACTGTCTCAGAGGATCCTACAATAAAGACAGCTCATTTGGGGTCTATTTCGAAAAAGAACATGCTGAATCCAAAGTAAAAATAAGTGATTTTAACTGATCATGCAGTAAAGCACAACTACACTAGCGGCAGTTTGGCTGCGTCGTGAATCGCACACATACATACAGAAGTTCCTCTGAAGTTTTTTGCCTTGCTGTTCACAGGGTCGGCTCCTTTCCTTTCTCTCCCTGAAAGCCCCCCTAAGTGAGTTCAACACAGAGCTAACATCTTCTCATTGAGACCTTATTTTTTTTGCCCCTCTAACTAATGCCGTCGTGTGCAACAAAAACAATGTGTTTCTATTAAAGCCAGGCTGAACTCACTCACCTTGTCATCCGCCATTTTTTCTCGGTTGGTCTGCTTCTTCGGGTACAAACGCAGTGGTGCACTACCGCCACCTAGCGGACCGGAGATAGGGACAGTATAATATATATATAGCAGAAAAAATATATACTATATACCTTTATAATAAATAATCCATATCTATCTATCTATCTATCTATCTATCTATCTATCTATCTATCTATCTATCTATTTGTATTTAATTTTTATTTATTTATTAACATGAGTCGTCTGACTTATTTGCTGATATTTTGTTCCTAGTGTTATGTATATTGTTAAAATAATTGTAACCGTACTTTTTGTTTGTAGAAGTTCAGAAATTAAGCCTAAATCGGTGTTTAGGAACAGCGCCCCTATGTGACTGCAACGAGGAAGGTCTGCGATAGGCAAGAGTCATTTTCACGTGTAAAAAACGTCTTACGTGGTTGGATCAGACGTCTCTATCGCGATATTTGATTGGACGAAGCCCATGGCAACAAATCGCCATGTTTCTCTTACCAAACGTACTGTCAGCTAGGGTTTATTTTAGCTATTGCAGTCATTTACGCGTGGTAAATCTTTGCTAAAGCATAAAAATTAACATTGCGGAGTTAGTCGCCATTTCAGCAATGCTAGGCTTCTCCGGCGGCTCCTAATAGACGCTTGGAACAGTTTCTTAAAGGTCGGAAGATTGTAGGTAAGGCTTCAACAAGACGGCATTTCATTGGATAGTTGACTGGGCGTGCAGGCAGTATTACCACACGCCATTAAACCAGTGGATTTCACATGCACGTTTTTTTACTGTAGTTAAGTTGGCGATACACTTCTTTCTGTAGAGCTTTGCTCTGTGTTTCGTCGCAATTATGAGTTTTAGCTTATTTGTTCAGCACCACGTTTCTCATTTCTTTAACCAAAGGTGTCTTAGATGCACTAATTAATGTAGAAACAGATCGACAAATAAATGCATTGCTGAATGGCTAAATCAAGCCCTGCTATTTAATTATAGTTTTATTATCCTGGTTTATTTGTAATTTGTTGGTAGAGGGAGACAACGTTGCACAACTATGCTGCAAATAAAGCCTTTTGTTTTAAGGTTTAGTAAACTAAATCCATACGTTTTTTTGCCAGATCCATGGAAGACATGGACAATGTGGAGGTGTTAGAGGTTGTGAAAGTGACTGAAGAAGTTGAGAGTGTGTACAACCAAATGGAGTTGACCTCCCCCAAAAAGAGGAGGAGCAAGGCTGAGGATAACAGTCATGAAAGACCCAAGAAGCCCCGGTAATGTGGATACTTTCAAATGTCTTCTTCTGGACCTGGAATAATTCCTTTTGTTGGTTAAAGTCCGATTTGTAATTTATCAACAACTGTCCCAGGTCTGCCTACCTGCTGTACTACTTCGACGTTCACCAGATAATGCAACTCGGAACCCCGAATCTGCCTCAGTCTGAGGTCAACAAGCGAATTAGTGAGAGCTGGAGAAGACTGAGCGTAGCTGAGAAGAACTACTATCTGGAGAGAGCCAAGCTGGAAAAGGAGGGGATCGACACAGTACGTTAGACACATCAACTCAGTGGATCCGACCAGAAAATGGTTTATTCTTGTGTATCCATCTGGAGTAAGAATACATATTCTAAAACCGGGATCCACCTTAAATGTGAAGCGTAATAATGTGAAAGAATACAAAGTTGCAATAACCTGGTTGCATAATTGTGTACAATGCTTAAACTAATACTTTGTTTCATGCACCGTTTGATTCAGTCTCAGTGTTCAATCTTCTTGTGTCATTAATTTTAATGAATCTGATTATCTTGAAGTAAAGTGCAAACGTTCTTGTAGGATTTACGTGAAAGCTGCTCATTTGCATCCTTTAGCTAAAGCCATAGTTTGCAGAGAGTCAAGACATTCTTAGAAAATTACAAATGACATGGGTAAATGGCAACATTAGAAAGACTGGAGATGTTTTCATAGTCGATGGAAACAAAATATGGAAGCGGGTCAGAGAGGCTGCCAGGATGCAAATGGCAACGCCAAAGCAGCTGCAGAAATTTCTGGCAGTCATTTGTATTGTTCTACACGTGGAAGAAATCTCCTGTGTTCTCCACATGTCTGAACTAAGGAGAAGGGTTGCAAGAGAGAAATCTTTTCATTTAAAGAAAACTCCCGGGCCTCTTTCTAAACCTCACGAGATAGTGATTTTATGGTCTGATGAAACCAGACTTCACAATTCTAAAGTGGAAACAACAGTCCACCACAAATAACACCACTTCCACCATAAAACACAGTGTTGGCAGCATCATGCTCTGGGGTCATCGTTCTTTTCCTGGAACTGCTTTTTTCCCCTTTTTTCTCTTTGTTGTGGTTGATGAAATCACGAATAGTTCCAAATACAAACCAGTTTTGACTAAAAACCTTCAGGTGTCATCTAGAAAGCAATATTTCTGTAGCATGGACATTAATAAAGGAAAATTACAGTTTTGGAGTGCCCAAGCCAAAATCCTTAACTGTATCCAGTAAAAATTCAGTGGTTTCCCCTAAAGAGGGTTTTTGACAAGAAACATCCTCTAAATCTGAGTGATTTGAGAATTTTTGCAAAGCAGAGTGAATAGATGTTGTCTAATAAAGATGTACGTATGTTTCTGGTAGACTTATACCAAGGATGACTAAAATCTGAAACTGTAACTAAGCGTCTTTAAACAAAGTGTTAATTATAGGGAATACTCATTTATGCAACCAGTAGCAGCCATGATATTTTTTTGAGTCAGGTCCTAAATTCATTAAGTAGCGCTGCCCTATCTGGACTTCTACAAAGTTTGACAAGAGTCTCCCTCTGCAGGTCATGTTCAGGAACCTTCTAATTTTTCCCCTAGAAGCAATGCATCCATCTTTAATGTCAAACCACGTGCTGGTTGACAGTTTTGGTGTAATTAGCTTAGAATATTTTATTTATCAGTAATAATTTCCAAAAAAATAATTCTCATATTTTTAATATCTTTGGAGATAAAGTGGATTATCTTTTATTCAGTTCATATACAGGGGTTGGACAATGAAACTGAAACACCTATTATATTAGTGTTGGAGGTTTCATGGCTAAATTGGACCAGCCTGATAGCCAGTCTTCATTAATTGCACATTGCACCAGTAAGAGCAGAGTGTGAAGGTTCAATTAGCAGGGTAAGAGCACAGTTATTGAAATGCACACAACATTATGGGTGACATACCAGAGTTCAAAAGAGGACAAATTGTGGGTGCACATCTTGCTGGTGCATCTGTGACCAAGACAGCAAGTCTTTGTGATGTATCAAGAGCCACGGTATCCAGGGTAATGTCAGCATACCACCAAGAAGGAAGAACCACATCCAACAGGATTAACTGTGGACGCAAGAGGAAGCTGTCTGAAAGGGATGTTCGGGTGCTAACCCGGATTGTATCCAAAAAACATAAAACCACGGCTGCCCAAATCACGGCAGAATTAAATGTGCACCTCAACTCTCCTGTTTCCACCAGAACTGTCCGTCGGGAGCACCACAGGGTTAATATACACGGCCGGGCTGCTATAGCCAAACCTTTGGTCACTCATGCCAATGCCAAACGTCGGTTTCAATGGCACAAGGAGCACAAATCTTGGGCTATGGACAATGTGAAACATGTTTTGTTCTCTGATGAGTCCACCTTTACTGTTTTCCCCACATCCGGGAGAGTTACGGTGTGGAGAAGCCCCAAAGAAGCGTACCACCCAGACTGTTGCATGCCCAGAGTGAAGCATGGGGGTGGATCAGTGATGGTTTGGGCTGCCATATCATGGCATTCCCTTGGCCCAATACTTGTGCTAGATGGGCGCGTTACTGCCAAGGACTACCGAACCATTCTTGAGGACCATGTGCATCCAATGGTTCAAACATTGTATCCTGAAGGCGGTGCCGTGTTTCAGGATGACAATGCACCAATACACACAGCAAGACTGGTGAAAGATTGGTTTGATGAACATGAAAGTGAAGTTAAACATCTCCCATGGCCTGCACAGTCACCAGATCTAAATATTATTGAGCCACTTTGGGGTGTTTTGGAGGAGCGAGTCAGGAAACGTTTTCCTCCACCAGTATCACGTAGTGACCTGGCCACTATCCTGCAAGAAAAATGGCTTAAAATCCCTCTGACCACTGTGCAGGACTTGTATATGTCATTCCCAAGACGAATTGACGCTCTGTTGGCCACAAAAGGAAGCCCTACACCATACTAATAAATTATTGTGGTCTAAAACCAGGTGTTTCAGTTTCATTGTCCAACCCCTGTAGATTGTAAGTTTAATTGGATTTTATCTCATAGTTTTTCAACATGTTTTCATTTTAATTTCAAAAGACTTTTTCAGTTCTTGAGAAAGCAATAGACAACAAAGTCCAACTGCCTTTTAAGAAGCACTTAGAATTGCAGTGATAATGGAGGGAGCTTTTATCTCTCGTTGCTCAGACTGATCATTATGCCAAGCATTCAGGTAAAACCCATCTTTTCAGAAGTTCTGCCTTAATTTAGATCGCTTTAGACGTGTTTTCACCTGAACGAATGAGATTAAGCAGCTTTTTCCTTCTTTAACTCTGTCATGGTTGCTATGATACGATTATTATGATTCTTTCAGAAGCCTTTAGTAACTTCCTTACTTGTGATTTTTTTTATTTTTTTTTCCCTCAGACATCTCAAAGCTCCTGCAAACACCTGCCGGGCTTTCGCAAAATCCTCCCCAGAACCAATTGCTTTCTGGTGCAGAACAGCTCCTCCTCTAATTATCAGCCCGCAGACTCTCGGTCAGAGGTCAGCATCAAATCACTGGACATTTCAGCTGAAGGGGGCTTGCGTTCGGTCGCCCTCAGGGTCCCTGAGTCCCAAGTAGCATCTGTTGGGTCGGCTGCCGAGGTGGAAATTTCAGAGCCCCCCTCTGTTTCCCGTGATACAGCAGAGGAAACAGTATCATCTTCTTCTGTGGCTCTCCGAAAAACTTCGTCCAGGTCTCCATCGAAAGCCCTGACCTCCACAGACATCCAGGGCTCACAGGGTTCTGATGATAAGACCCTAAATGGTGTCACGCTAAAAACAAAAACCAATGGGCTAACAGTGCAAATGATGCAAAGAGAAGCTACACAGATGGTAACCATTTTGCCCACCCAGGTGAGATTCAGTGTCATTACCCTCATATTTGAGTGATTTACTATAGGAATTTAAAACTTAAAACACAAATAAGATGTTTTAACAATTTTTCTTTGTTCAAGAACCCGCTAGAGCCTCAGCCTTTAGCAGGCATTAGTACTCTGCACCCAGTCATGATGATATCTTTAGGGGCCAAATCAGACCAGATTCCCAAACCTTACAAAATGGTAAAAACTCACAATACACACTATCCACATTATTTTCAGGATTTATACTAAAAGAAATTGTTGATTAAAAAGATGTAAAGTTTAGAGTTTTCTTTGTTTCTGCAGTCTTTAAAGACGTACACAAGGAGAGGTCGGGGGAGGTGTCTAAATCCTGGCTGCTCATTCATGTACGTCACTCGACACAAACCGCCTACATGTCCTGAATGTGGGAGCCATTTGGGAGGAAAATGGATACCTGCTGTGAAGGTCCAGTTGCTTTTAGCAGACAGGATTTGACATAAAGTACATAAAGTGTTCTGACTGTATTTGTTTATTAGGCCAAAGGGTCACAAGATAAAGCTGCTGCTTCCAAGCTAACGACCGACAACAAGAGGAAAGAAAGCTGTCAGGCTGCACTGGATGCGTTTAGAGACACCAGTAAAACAAACTCCAGTGGAAGTAACAAGGAAACTCAAGCTAATCGGAATAACAGAGAACAGCCTGCACCATCAGCTGCAACGCCACCAGAGGGCAGCACCACCTCACATCTTCCTCAAATATGGTAAACGTCTTTCTCAAATGTGTTAACAGGGTGCTGGTCATTTCACCCCTCCGCCATTTAGTATCTGTCTTGTTTTGTTCGGTTTGAATGTAACTTTTTCTACTTTTTCTGCTATTAAATTAGAGCTGCATAATAATAATAATAATTATAATAATAATAAGAAGAAGTGCAGTATCAATGTGCGCAATATGGGAATCACAAAGGGCTGCTTAGACTCAATATTTGTTAGGCTGTAGTATTTCAGCTGCCTTGAATCAGAACCCTGTTTTCCAACAATAC
The DNA here is from genome assembly GCA_036173005.1 of Crenichthys baileyi. Classification (NCBI taxonomy): domain Eukaryota; kingdom Metazoa; phylum Chordata; class Actinopteri; order Cyprinodontiformes; family Goodeidae; genus Crenichthys; species Crenichthys baileyi. The sequence continues at coordinate 305,948 of JAHHUM010001479.1, forward strand.
ATGCCCCTAAATGCAAGAATACTCATGATTTTTGCATCCAAGATCAGAAATCTTAGGGAGAGTGATGCAGACATTGCAGTGTAACAAAATAAAGAAAGAAGTGAGGAAATTGTGGGTTAATTGTTATTGTAATATTAAATAGTAATACCTCAATATCACGTTTTCCTGATATCATGCAGCGTTACATGAAATGAAGCGAAGTTAGTTAAAGTTAGTTTTAATGTTCTACTCATAGTTCTCTGTAGGGAAATACAGTTAAGTAAATACCATCAGGAGGACCCTCAGTTATTTTGAGTGGATCAAGTGTCAAAATCTCTTACAATTACAGCAAGTCCAAAAGGGGATCAGAATGCACATGTATGAAAGTAATGTACCTCAAACTCTTAAGAAAATACAAAACAGTTTAATTTGAGCATTATTATGACTATGTATGGCCATTGATGATGAAAATACCTACAAAGAGGTCACAATGGTTTTGACTGCATGGTTATGAAGTGGTTTCTTTACTGGCATGAAATGGGAGGAGGAAAGGACATAAAAACATGTTCAGGATCAAGTTGACTTTGCTATTTGTGTATATTACATAAATAAACAAGCTTACCCTGCAGTAAGACATTTAGACTAAGTGTATAACATCCAAAGATCTTATAATTAGTTGGACATCTTCAGAAAATTACATTGTTGCTTTATTTGAACTCAGATATCTCTATATTTCTGGTTATTTAAGGGAATGCAGTGAATTAAGCTTTTGTTCTTTTTTTTAATCCAAGAAGCAATTATTCCAGTTATCTCTTGGTTTTTGACTTGACTTTTTGGTTTTTTCTGTTATTAAGTAAACAAATAAAACGAAGTTCTAAAAACGCACCACAGAAACCAGTGAAGAACTGTGCTGTTGTTCAGAGGAGGCCTGTGAGACCCATCCTTCCTGCCCTCTATAACCCAGGTAACACGGGACAAAAACCTTGCAGCGCACGCTTTGTCCTATTAGGACGAACTGTTATGACATGGGTCAACATATTTGTTTGTGTTCCGGTTGAATCACAGGCGGTGCTGTGATTCAGATCTTAACTGTCCCACCTGAAAAAGAAAAGCTTCAAAGTGTCTCCAAAAGCAAGAACGCAGCAGCAGGTATCCTGCATGTCGTTTTGTTGTTTTCAATAAAAATTTTTCACTTTGTGTTGCGAATGTGGTCAAAACACAGTTTTTTTTTTTTTCCCCTCGTGACCTTTAAGAATGTAATGAGGATTTAGGCTGTTGTTTTTTTTACTGTTTCTAGCCACAGTGCCTCGAGAGAGTTTGTCTGGTCTCAAACCCAGCACTTTAAAGCAGCTCGGCCAGACTGTCCCAACGACCCCAACCAACCAGGTGAAACCACACACATCAACACTGAAAACACAGAATCAAAGTGATGAGGTGAACTGTCTTCACTCACTGAATCCTTCTCTGCAGGATTCCTCCGTCCCAGCAGACAAAGGTCAACATGAGACTTCAACCCCTGATAGAGGTGTGAATGTTGTGTCCCTAATGCCTTTCAAACACACTGTTTCCTGCTTTGTAAGTAAACTTACAGCTTTGTATTGAACATTAGTTTCTCTGTATTTTTTGGTTTTTAAGTTTGTGTAACAGATTTTTTTGTTGTTTTAGGATTTAGGGCTATCCACAGCACGAGGCAGGGGCCGTTGTAAGAACCCGGCTTGTGACTACATGTATAAGAACCGCCACAAACCTGCGGTGTGCCCAAAATGTGGCAGCGAGCTCACTAGAAAGAATACCAAACCTTCAAAGGTAAGAGAAACACTGCACGTGCAGATTGTTTCTGAGGTGCAGATAGTGCACAGGCTGTGTGCATCTTGATCTTTCTAATGAAGCTCAGCACAACCATAGCGCTGTGACGGCTACATGTGTAGACACAAGATGGATATTTGGTGTGTTCTCCTTAAGGCTTTCAGACTACATTTGACATTTTTATGACACTTTTTCAAAACAAACTGCAGAATATGCTCTGATCCTGAGTCTGTAGCACTCCTGTATCAGCAACAGTAAAGTAGTAAACCTCCTGGACGATATAAGCTAATGCTATCCGTTTAAAATTAGCCTCAGGGACGGCCTAATGATGGTGCTCTGTCGGTCTGAGCTCTCCAGTCGAGAAGCCCTTCCCAGGTTCTCAGTTCCGAACCACACAACGCTCCGCTCTACTGCTGTACAAATTAAACCAGGAAAATGTTGACCACTAGTCAGTGAAACAACGAAACAAACCAGTGCATCCCCTCCATCACTCCGCTTTTAGTTGTAAAGGCGTTGGAGGCCAATATGGCTTATAAAAATAATTCCAGACGGAAGCTGACAACAAGAGCAGAAATGACCACAAATACAGAAATTGTACAGCACTGCTGCTGAATACATTAGCATGGACCATTCCTGGTTTACAGTGTAAAAATGTTTTGCATGCACCAGATCCATGTTTGTTTCGAAAAACTATTATTTAAGTACAGAATGATTCCTAATTTGTCCCTTCGCAGTAAAATTTATGTTTACGTCTCTGTGTTGGACGGGCGACCCCGCCTCTGGCCAAATGACTGCTGGAGACAGGCACCAGACCCCCCCCCCCCCCTCCACGCTGAAGAGTGACGTATTCAGTGCAACATCCTTGCCCTTAATAGTTGGTCTATGACTGATCAACGATCAGGCTTGGTCAAGTGTAAAATCAACAGATTCTACCAAAAATCATTCATATGCAAGAATGCTGGTTGATGCTGGATGGTCTGTGGATAAATTCTTCTGACAAAATTTCTTTTTCTTTCCTCAGTCTGAGACTTTGCTAGATCCCTATCAGGAGCTGAGTCCTGCTCAGAGGGACATCCAGCGCCAGAGCACCCTGCAGTTAATCCGCAGCACCCTGCAGATTCCTGAGGGTGAGATAGAGCTTCAGGAAACAATGAGCCTCATCCAGGAGCTCAACAGTGTTAAAATTGTCTTGGTTAAGAGCGGCGAGGAAAGTGACGCTGAAACTGAGACACTGTTTGAGACGGGGTGGCCTCAGTTTTATGAATCATCAGCTACACACTGTGGCCTGTGTAACTGCCGTTTGTTCAAAGGAGGGCAGGGGTAAGGCTCTACTTGAGAAGTCTTCCCTTGTTTTGCCTCATTATTTTTCTCTTCTTATCTTGTTTTTTAGATTTTATATAATGTGAACCTCTGTGTGTTTATGATTGGATCTTGTAGTACTGTTGCGGGGCAGGAGGACTGCTGGCTCCTCACTGAGACTCTGATGCAGACAGCGTCTCTGCAGCTTAAAGTGTGTCCCAACGTTCAGTGTTTGGCCCTGCACTGCTTTACAGATCTGCATACAGGTAAGCATAAACACTCAGCTGTTGTGTTTAGGCAGATTTTTATCATTTTGATTAAGATTTCTGTTTAATTTTGAGGAAAACCAGTTTTGAAAATGCACTGTGTGATTGGCTGAATTGTGGTAACCTGGTCTTTTTCTGATTTACGCTGTGTTTTATTGACTGGCCTCAAGGGGGCCCCCCAGCATAAAATTATGTGGTTCACATGCATATTAATTTGAATGCTGGGACCATAATTGGTGTTTCTACCTTTTTTTTCTCTGTGAGGCTCATTCAGAGTGAGTGTATTACAAAAGTATTTATTTCATTTATTACACAGGTGATTTTTACATAATAAAGGATTCTTATTTTGATATACTTCCCTAATTTTATCAGTCAAATACAACAACTTCACTTAGCATTTTATTCCCATTTTATCATCTTTTTGTCTAGTTTTAAAGACAGCTCAGTAGATAATAAATACCACTGCTGTTTTATGTTGTTTGGTGGAAATGTAATATTTTATGTATAAGCAGCACTAAAAATATCATTGTTTTTGTTTTTTTCTATAAATGTAGCGCTAAATTCTCATGAATTACAGTTTTGTAAGAAACACCTCGAAAGAATTTCTTCAAAACTCAAGCATTATCTAATGGTCCTGGCCAGCCAGATAGCCTGAGAGTGGCTTTTATTTCCCTTGGCGGAGTGTTCCTGATCTCACATCAATAAATGGATGTTGTTTTAGTTGTAGGTCTTTCCATCTGTATCTTGATTTCTTTTGCTTTTTCCTTTTTCAAGACATCCATGGAGAATGAGCCAAATACAGTTTCTGTAATGGACCTAGGCCTGAGCTTTAGTTGTTGAAGTTAGAATAGTCAAACGTATGAATATAATATTTTGTTTTTGTGGTTTGTTCAGGTTTGTTCAACGTTGGGAACCGACTTCTCGTAAGTCTTGACTTGTTTTTGAAGATCAGAGCCAACATCAAGCTGGGCCAACCCCCCCCTCAAGCTGCCAGATCTGTGTTTGAACAAATCCCAAGTCATCCAGGTAAGTCCCAGTTTAACTCTACATGTATTTATTCAGGATGTTTTTTTTTACAATCAGCCCTTCGATCTGTTTGCTCTCCCATTAGTACATAGTCTTACCCCGGAGGAATCATCTCAAGTTCAAGAGCTTTTCCTGAGCGGTTACTGGGCCTTCGAGAGTTTGACAGTGAGGGATTACAACGACATGATCTGTGGCATTTGTGGCGTCGCTCCAAAAGTTGAGATAGCGCAGAGGCACAGACATGACGCACTGGAGCTGAAGAATGTGGAGGTGACAGACTGTTGATATATTTTGCAACATACTAATAAGTGTTTAGATTTGGGAAGATCTATGTGCCCATTTATTCCATAACATCTGCAGTTTACCTGGCCTGAGTGCTCCGTCTCAGACGAAGTACACGTTGATGACTTCTGGCTGACCATGGAGGGTGAAGCGATCGAGCAGGCAGCCTTCCCTGCAGACATCCCCATCACACGAGTGGACGCTTCCATCATTGCTCCATTCGCACCCCCATTGATGAGAAGCCCCACTGTTATTAACACAGAGAAAGACAAGCTCATGCATCAAATACAACAGCCTGCAGGTCCACACATCTGCTGATCATCATTAATACAAATGTTCTCTGGCATATGGGGTGCGGCTTTCAGTGGGTTAGTTTGTTGACCATCACAACGTTTTCTGATGTTCTTCTTGTGCTTTCAGGAGATCCATCAGTTATGGTTCGTCTTATCCATGACGGCCAGCTAAGACTCGACAGGGTTGAAGATCACACTGAGGATGAGCTGAGAACCATGCTGGATTGCTGTGGGGTGGTGCTCAGTCCTGGCTCCACTAAGGTGTGTATTTGTGAGGGAAGGAGAACATTGTTGGGCTGTGCTTAACAGGCTCTCTTACCGTAGCCTTTTATCGAAAGTATTCACACCCTTTGAGCTGTTACATGTTTTCACTCCTTATTGCCACATACTTTCGGTGATTTTTTGTTATTGGGATTTTCTCTGATAGACCAATATAAATTACTTCTGACGTGGAAGGAGAACAACAATGTGTTTATCAAATTCAGATTTACTCAAATGTATCAAAGTTCACTTGCCTTTTGAATTGAGAATGAAATACAGTAATATGACTTACTATGACAGTTAATACACAGAAGAACGGATAATTTCTCTCTAAAGAAAAAAAATGTCACTTTTAATTTGGTCTTTCAGATGATTTTTTTCTATGCGCTCTGTCTTGTCACATCTCTGTGTAAACAATGCTTTCTGTCTCTCACCTTTAGAATGAGCTTCTGGCCACGCTGGTTAACCTGTACACACATGTTCACAGTGGCCTTTCCACAGCTTCACAGCCACCGGCTCATCTCACTGCTGGCAAGCTGTCCAAGGTGTGCCCCCACAAGGTAAAAACAGCGGTTCTGTTAATTCTACATCTTTTGCAACAAAGCTGTCCTAATGTTTAACTTGTACCCTCCCCCCCTCCACTTTCTTCACTGTAATAATAAAGGATGTTAGGTTGGGATCAAATAATCAGGCAGGTCAGTTTGAGTGAATGTACGAATACTATGATGATATATATTACCATCTAATAAAGGCATTCTTGTATTTTCCCCTTGGCCTAAACTGGTCTTAATGGTGGTGAAAATAGAGGTACAGGTCAGGATCATTTTCCCTCAGGTGTTATTGTGTTTGCAGACAAATAAATGAAATCAATAAACTGTGTGACATTTTAAAGCCCCAATGCATTTCATTCCATACACAGAGTTCATAGGTAGTCTGGAAAAAAATGTATTTTCCACGTCTGGATATGTGTTTTATCCATCCGTCCATCAGTTCTTCAATCCAACCATTTGCTTAATTCAACTGGACGGTTAAAGTTTTAGGGACAAGGATAAAAACCGCATTGATATACTGGTGAGAAATCATTCATTCACTCTTTTCAGGTTCTTTTCTTCTTCTCCTCCGAGTAGATGGTGTATAATCCATTATCACCCCCTAAGAAGCTGCAGTAAAAGCTGTTTTTCTTTCAGTGGAACATGGTTGTTTAGCTGAGCTAATAATGGCATGAATAGGGGTGTGTACCTTAAGACACAAACACAGAGAGGAATGTAAAACCGTTTAGAGTCTTTTTCAGGTTTTATATTTAAAGTCTGACCTTGATACAATTATCTGCTATTGACTCAATAAAAAAATTAGTTCTGCTAAATTGGAATGGTAAAGATGTAGGAGCCCTGTATTAATTTCCATTACATACTGAATTTCACGTTTCTGGTTGTCTGATATGGTTTTAGAACACTAAACGTTGTCTCTTCAACCTGCCTGTAGGTGGTATGTTCCTCTAAGTACTTAGTGAGAGGAGAGACGGCTCGGGACCACGTTGACCTGCTCCTCTCCTCCCGTTACTGGCCTCCAGTTTACGTTTGTGACTGTCCTCGTCAAGTGGCGCTTTGCACCGATCTGCAGTATCCAGAGTTGGCAACACGGATGTGGGGCAGAAACCAGGGCTGCTTTTCTGACCCCTTTGAAAAGCCAGAAGTAAGTGTCTACATCAACATTTATTCAATTTAATCATTTAAGGAAAGACATGGCAAGAGAAACTACACAGATTACCCTGGGAAAAGCATCATGCATACAGTATATTGATTGGAAACTTAACCAAATGTAGATTTGATTTTCATCCAGTATATGAAATGTTTGTGAAATTACAAACTTTTTCTTTGTAAAGAACATTCTTGTTCTTGAATTGCACCACTCAAAGTGGGAGCAGATTGGAGTAGACCTGTTAATTCTCATTCTGATTAATTTTTTTTTTTAACTCAAATTCCTCTTGTGCTGGATAAAAAGCAGCTGATTAATATCTCTGCAGTCCAGATATTGAACTGTTAGCAATAGGTTCTCGTCCATATTATTTACCCAGAGAGTTCACCAGTGTTATTTTGGCAACAGCTAACGTTCCACCTTTAGCTGTTGCTGACTCTGCATGTGAGGCCATCAGCTCAGTTGTTGCTAAGCTACAGACACAACACCCCAATGTGTTTGTGGGAATATCTGGTGACTTTAACTGCTGCTCTACCAGAGAAAACAAAATGTTGGATTTGTTTTATGCAAAGGTCAAGGACTCATGGATCTCTAAAGCTTGACCTCCTCTAGGCAAATCATACCACAATCTTGTTTTTCTCTGCTGTAAATATAAGCCCCTTCATCAGAGGCAACCTGTAATAAAGATAATTGAGAAGATGGTGACACGAAGCTGAAGAAGCCCTACGAGGTTGCTTTAAGGCTACAGACTGGGACGCACTGTGCCAGCCACATGGAGAGACATCAGTGGTAAGATGCTTCCCCAGTAACAAACTCTGGATCACCAGTGACCTGAAGGACCTGCTTAACAAGAGAAAAGAGCCTTCAGAGAGGGAGACAGAGAATTATTGAGGAGTATACAGAAGCAACTTCAAGTCAAGATAAGAGACAGCTAGGAGGTGTACAAGAAGAAGAGCAAGCTCCAGCAAAACAATATCAGAGATGTGTGGTCAGGGATGAAGAAAATCACAGGCTTCAAGCAGAAGGACCGATGGACTCCTGTTGGCCCACCTGAGTAAGCAAACAAACTATGTGGAGTTGGAGTTGAAGATGTCATCAAACACCTGCTTGAACAAACCCACTGTCATCTGGACGAAGCCAGCAGCACTGTGAGGATCATGTTCTTTGATTTCTCCAGTGCATTTAACACAATTTAACCTGATTTGCTTTGTCAGAAACTCCAGAAGACTAAATGGAGGCTTCAACAATCTCCTGGATCAAAGACTACCTGACAAGCAGACCACAGTTTGTGAGACTGAAGGGTTGTGAGTCTAACCAGGTAGTCAGCAGCACAGGAGCACCACAGGGGACTGTACTCTCACCACTCTTCTTCACTCTGTACACCTCAGACTACTACTACAAGACAGACTCGTCACCTGCAGAAATGGATGATTCTGGAGTTGTTGGGTGGATCAGAGATGGACAAGAAGCGGAGTACAGGGTGCTGGTGGGCTGCTTTGTGGCGTGGTGTGGAAACAATCACCTCATCTTGAACGTGACTAAAACAAAGGAGATGATTGTAGATTTTAAGAGAAACAAGAATAGGTCAAACACTATTTCCATCATGGGAGAAGAAGTGGAGGTGGTGGAGGAGTATAAATACCTCGGTGTTCTTCTGGACAACAGACTGGAGTGGAGATGTTAAGCCGTATTCAAGAAGGGACAGAACAGACTGTACTTCTTGAGGAAGCTTAGGACCTTCAGTATTTCCAGCAAGATGCTGCATATCTTCTATAAGTCTGTTGTGGAGAGTATGATCTCTTCTGCCATCATCTGCTGGGGTAGCAGCATCAGAGCCAGGGACTTAAAAAAGCTCAACCAGCTGATACAGGAGGCTGGCTCTGTTCTGGGGACTCCTCTGGAACCTCTGGAGGATTCTTCATAAAATAAAAAATATTTTGGAGAAACCTGAGCATCCTCTTCATGAGGCTGTTGTACAACAACAGAGTGTCTTCAGTCAGAGGCTTCTTCAGATCTGCTGTAATACAGACGCTACAGGAGATCCTTCCTGCCCACAGCCATCAGCATCAACAGTGGCTCTATAAGAAAGAAACCTGCATAATATGAGCTACAAAATCATTTAATTTCCCTTTGGAATGAATAAAGTATTTTTGAATTTGAATTTTGTGGTTCTGTTTGTTTCGACCCAGACAAACTTTTGTTTCTGTTTCAGTTTGTGTCGTGCCCTGAGTTACAGGATCAGCCGTACACCACTGACCTCTCCTTGGTAGCAGAGAACCAGCAGTTTCACCCCATCACCAAATCATCTTCTTGCTGGCTGGTTCATCCACCAGGAGCAGCTCAGGAGGCCCCTGCTCAGGAACATCACGCCATGATCTGCTGCAGAGATCTGGAGCCATATATCAATCTGGTGGCAGAGCTGGACGCAGAGAAGAAAGAGGAGCACCAAAATGAGGAAAATTTAAAAGAGCAGGCTGATGCATCAGAGGGTGACTCTTTAAAAGATCTGGAGGACCATACAGACAAACAGCCGATGATTTCCAACAACACGGCTTATTACTACTTATACAATCGACTTGTTGACTTCCTCAGAAGCAGAGACATAGTAAACCAGCAGATCAGCCAAGTCCTGAAGGCTTGCCAGCCTGGAGAGGTGGTGATCAGAGACTCTTTATACCGACTCGGAGTGGCACAGATAAAGACCGAGGAAGATGAAGGAAGAAGATTAGACACACAGACAGAGGAGGAAGGAGAGAAACAGTAGATGGATCTGGGTGATTAAAATAATAATAATATTTTTTTTATAAGTGCCATAACAAGAGATTTAGGTGCTACGACAAGGATTTTGGAAGCAACTTTAAAATTTTCAAGGAGACAAAGTATAACAAGAAACTGGATTAATATTAATACAACCACAGACTTAAGAGTGTAAGCTAAGATGATACTATTTACTAAATTGTAAATGACAAGAGTGTAATTTCTGCTTTTCTACCACCATGTTTATAGAATAATTTAATATACAAACTTGGGTCCAAGGCCCACGTTTTGACCTGGCATCAGTTGGCGTGAGGTTCTCACGATGTAATAAAGCTACCTTGCTTTCACTTTTTTTACGCAGACATTCAAAACAAAAATATATAACATGATCTACCTGCTTTTATTTACAACATAAAGGTAACAATCCTTTCGTCTGCTAGTAAAATCATGCATTATATCGGTTATTACAGGTACGATTTATTGTATACTACAGTTCTTTTACAACTAAAATCTATAGCAATTGCAATTTTTTTCATATATAGCAGAAAATATAAACACTCACTAAATTTAATCATTTTGACAATAAACGGTTCGTTGTTTTCTTTCAGTCAGCTGATCGGTCGCAGCAATAGGTGGGGAAGGGGCAGCAGTGTGGTTCTTTATGCTCCCCATAGTTGGAGAAAACTCGCTGGCACTTTCTCTGACATCTCAGTGAAGGGACTCTCAGTAGAAACAGTACAGTGGAGAATGTTTTTAATTTTGAAACTGTAACTTTTTAAAACTGCGGGATGCTTTGAGTAGTCGGCGCATGCCCACTTCTAGCTAAAGGAATGTAAACTGAGCTACTTGCATCTTTATCCATGTGCCATATTTATAGCATTTTTGATATCCATAAACGTCTCTGCTTTGTGTTTTACAGAATTGCCTTTATATGACCTTTTGAGCAGATTTTCGTGTATCTGGTCAGTTTTACTGAGTTATTATATAAATGTGGACCTCAGAGGGTAGTGTTTAATTTGCATATTATTTTGTGAACGTTATATTGAGAGATGTATATGAGCTGTTTTTATATGTATGACTCTGTCAGCCTTTAAGAAACAATGTATGTTGTGTGTAGTAAAATCATCTGCTTGGCACTTATTAAAACAGAGCAAACTTAAATTTAATTGCCTCAGGCTGTTGAAATGTGTACACCTGTATGTCAAGAAACATCACAGGACCCATTTGCATGTTGGGTTGAAACTCTCAATTGACCATATATCAGATACAGGACAATTATGAACCTGATTGCCATTGGAATATCACATCTAACCCTTAATGGTTTATTTATTGTTCTGGTTCGAAATCATTGCACATCATACAACAGCTTTTATCCAGCATGACCCAGATGCTTCTGGGTTCTGTTTGCCAAGTTACGGCCTGAGTTCAGGCAGATATTTGATTAATCTTTGTCTCGATACAATTGAGTCTGAATTAGTTTCCCTTATAGCTCAGATCACACTAGCCAGAGTTTGGTGTTTTTGCATCAGAACATATGTCAACATTTTTTGATTTTTTTTGTTAAATTGAAGAGTTTGGAATGGTTTCATAATAATTTAAATCAGTTTCTGCAGTCTTGTAGTTTGTTAGCAAACAGGCCCATGGCATGATACTATCACCACCGTGCTTCACAATTTAAACAGTGTATGTTTGGTTTAACAGCTCACTCTTTCTTATCCAAGCCATTTTGCTTCATAGGCCTTTTTTAATGTTTGAGGTGAAGCCAATGGATTCTGACACTGGATGTTTATTGAGGACAAACTTGTCTAGAAATAGTTCCCTTCAAGTTGAGGGAAACAATTTCTGTCGTTTTAAACTTCCTAATGACATACTTTTTAATAGCAAAAGGACAACTTGTATTTGAAATCCAGTATTACTCTTAGAAAACATTTGTGTAAAAGTAGTCAAAGGAAATTATTGTATATTCATTGTCTTTAATGCTTTTGATGTAAGTAGTTTGATTAAAATAAGATAAGACCTTGTCTAAATACACTGCATTGCCAGTATTCGCTCATCTGCGTTCACTCATATGAATTTAAGTGATCTTCTATTCTTAATCTATAGGGTATAAAATGATGTCGGACCAACACTTTGCAATTATAACCGCTTTGACTCTTTTAAGTCTTTTCACAAAAATTCTTTGATATTGTTTTGGGGAAAATTTTTGACCATTCTCCCAAAAGTTCATTTCTGAGGTCAGACATTGATGTGGAATGATTAGGCCCAGCTCACAGTCTCTGGTCTAGTTCAGTCCCAGTTCTGTCAGGTGCAGCCCAGTCATGTTCTTCCATACCAGACTCACTCATACAGTATATGTCTTTATGGACCTTGCTTTGTGCATTAATGCGTAGCCATGTTGGAAGAGTAAAGATCTATCGCTTCCTCTTTCTACAAAGCTGGGGAAATTAAATTCTCCAAAACGTTTATGTTTTCTGAAGCATTAAGAGTTCCTTTCAATTAAACTAAGGGGCAAGTCCGGCACCTGAAAAACATCCCCACACCATAATCCCCTCTCCATCAAATTTTACCTTTAGCACAATGCAGTTAGGTCAGAGTTGTGCCAAACTCACATTCTTTCATTGGATTATTAGGAAGAAAGAGATGATTCGTCACTCCAGAGAACAATTCTCCATTGCTTTGGAGTCCAGTTCATGTACTTTACACCACTGCATCTGGCACATTGCACTGTGCTTGGTGATATAAGGCTTGGATGCCATGAACCTCTCTTCACACAGTTCTTACACTTCTCTGAAAGGCCACATGACGCTTGGGTCTGTAGTTATTGACTGCAAAAAGTTGGTAACCTCTGCACTAACCGACTGCACTTGTTGCACAGGTGGCACATTTTTTTTCACAAATATTAATGGAAGCAGTCTGAACGCCTAGTTGCCAGTTGGAACACCTGCGCTCTTCAAACAAGTTAGGGACACAGTTGTTAAGAAGTACAAGTCAGGGTTGGGTTAAAAATATCCAAATCTTTGATGTTCCCCAGAGCAACATCAAATCCATCACCTTCAAATGGAAAGCACGTGGTACCACAACAACCCCACCAAGAGAGGGCCACCAACCAAAACTCACAGACCGAGCAAGGAGAGCATTAATCAGAGAGGCAGCACCCTGAAGGAGCTGCAGAGTGCCACAGCAGAGACCAGAGTATAGTCTCTATAGGATCACAATAGGCCGTACACTCCATAGGGCTGGGCTTTATGGATGAATGGGCAGAAAAAGAGCCATTACTTAGTTACTTAAAAATAAGGAAGCACATTTTGAGGTTGTTAAAAGGCATGTGGGTGACTCTCCAAATGTATGGAGGAAGGTGCTCTCTTCATATTAGACTAAAATTAAACTTTTTGGCCACCAAAGAAAACGCTATGTCTGGTGCAAACGCAACACATCACCTCAAGAACACCAAAAACATCCCCACAGCATGATGCTGCCACCAACCATGTTTTACTGCGGGGATGTTTTTCAGCAGTTTTTCAGCAGTGGGGACTTGGACCAGTTTCCCAGGGAAAGAAGGATGGTGCTAAATACAGAGATATTTTTGAACAAAACCTGTGTTAGTCTGCCTGTGATTTGAGACTGGGACAGAGGTTCATCTTCCAGCAGGACAATGACCTGAAGCATACTGCTAAAAAACACTTGAGTGGTTTAAGAGGAAACAGTTAAATGTGTTGGACTGGCTTAGTTTAAGTATTGACCTCAATCCAATTGAGAATCTGTGGTTAGACTTGATGATCACTGTTCACAAGCTAAAACTGTCCAACTTGAAGGAGCCGCAGCAGTTTTGCCTTGAGGAATGGGCTAATATCCCAGAGCCAAGATGTGGCAAGCACACAGAAACGTATCCAGTCATGAACGGCTCTTGGAGTGGACCCAAATGCAGACAGGCAGGAGGCAGCGTGGCTTAGTGAGTAGCAAGGTTTAATTTAACAAAAACTTACAGCAGGCAGGTGGAAGCAGTTGCACACATGGACATAGATAGGCTTGGCTTGGCTTGGCAAGGTAAACCGACATGACATGACATGGACAATCGACTTGGCATGAATGGAGAACAGAATAAACCAGCAAGGAACCAACAGAAATGAGGAGTATACATAGGCCATGACACAGGTGATGCAAGGACACTGATTGACAACATGCAGGTGGATCGAATAAAGCTGACTGTGGCAGGGAGTGGAAACAAGACGTAGCTGGAACAAAATGGGTATACAAGAACACAGTCAAAGCTAAGGGACATCTTACAGATAAAGCAGGACATAAACTGAAATGCACAATAAACAGAATTCAAAAACAATGAGAAACTAAACCTAAGGAAAGAACTAAAGCACCACCTGGAAAACAATGATCAGGCAAGATCCAAAACTCAATTTGAAAAACATAATCAGAATCAGAGAAAAACTCAAAACAAAACTCAAACACCTTTGAATCATGACATTATCAAACTGCTGTATAAGGTGTCTCTACAAACTACTGACTTCAGGGGGGTGTGAACAGTTCTGCACACTGATGTTTTCTGCAATTTTTGCCCTATTTGTTGTTTGCTTCACAATCAAAAAAAGTAAGATGTCTTTAAAGTTGTAGACGCGTTCTGTAAAAGCAATTGTCTCACACAATCCATTTTGATTCCAGGTGGTGAGGCAAAAAAACATGATACAAGTACATAATATTAATGTTTTGATGACCACACTTATTATTTATGCCTCAAAATGGCAGAATTATCTCGGAACCTGACTAGAAACCTCTTATCCTCTTACAGTGAAGTTAAGCTATTTATTTATAGTAGTGACAACGCTTCTTTGATGTGAACGTGTTTCAATAACCACCTTGGTGAGAAGAAAAGGGAAAACTCACAACTCTATGTAGGTCCTTGCAAAATTTACTGCCTGGAGTTTTTGTATTCACCAAATTACTTTTTTGTTTTCTGTCGTATTTCTACAAAGGTATGAAATGTCGTCAACATGATGGTGATCTAGAGCACTGTGGAGTTTATTAACAATAAAAACCATAACTCCAGGGCGCTGAGAGAATGGGACAAATTGTTTTTTTTTTTAAATAGAGGTTACAGTCTTGTCTTTGTAGTTTACAAGAAGTGTGACTGTTCTCTCAGTCCTCCAAGGAAACGTTCTCCCGTCAAATTAGATCATATTTTAAAATTAACGGCGTGCGTTATTGATAAATAGGATTTTTCTATTTGTTGGGTGTGAGTTTGTTTAATTTCTATTCTTAAAAAAGGACAACAGTTTTTCATTGTCCTGTTTAGACTGTAAAATATTTATTCTGACAATGTTTTTAGGTTGGTAAGCTTATTCATCCAGTTTATGTGTGTGTTCAAGTTTTGGTCATCGGTCTACAATGACACCTAGGATTCTTGCAGCCTCTGTGGTCTCTGAGTCTTGTTGAGTGCAGACTGTTGGGAAATGGACTGCAAAACGGTCCTCATATGACACACACGCACATCTGTGTTTTACCATCTTTATGAGGATTTTTCAGTGACTTCTATTGACTTCCATTAATTTTCACCCTGACCCTACCCCTAACCCTAACCATTATGAGTGCACACCTAACCCTAACCTAAACTCAATTCAAATGTAGTCCTAAACCTAACCCCTAAACCAAGAACAGTATTTAAAAAAGTGAGGACCAGGAAAATGTCCTCACTTTCCATGCTTTCAGTTTGCTAGTAAAATACAAAAGATGGTTCTCACTCAGCAGCAAAAACAAGAACACACACACACACACAACATGTAGTGTTTTCATATCCTTATAGGGACCTTGGATTGACTTCCATTTAATGCTATAGCCTAACCCTGACCCTTACCGTAAACCTAACCTAAACTCAATTCATACCTTAGTTGTAAACCTAACCATTAACCTACACCATCTATTGCCCCTTGTATAGAACAGGCAAAATGTCAACACAATCAGGGATTCCCATCAGAGATTGATTCACACAATGTTACATATACATGCATACACACACACACATATATATTTCCTCTAAGGTATTGTCCTGTGCCCATTATAAAATATCCTAAATCTGCATTCATCCACACCCATAAATGTGCCCTACTGTGCACCTGTCTGACTCTGTCTAACTTGCAATATTGAAACTATAAAGAATCAACATGGAATTTCTCCCATCAGTAAAAGGAAAATGAATTATTTGGAAATTTGTTTTGGACATAATTCAGTTAGGAGAAAAAATGAATCTCAAAATGATGAATGAGCCGCTCAGAAACAGTACAACAGGATTCCTCTGTAATGAGTATTTATCTTGATGCAGTCTACATATCTGGACAAACAAGGCAATGAGGACTCATTAAAAATAAAGTTTTAGCTTCTAGTGAAGCAATATCAATAAATGGTTGGGCTGTCTGCAAGTGTAAAAACTGTCAAAAAAAGCTGTAACATCATTTAGATTTTTAGATAAAACTATTAATTCTTTCCTTTAACGATTTCAAAGTTTGGCAAAATTCAGAGACACTGTGGGAAATGTTTCAGTGGAAATGCAGATTGGATGAGATCCAATAAAAAACAGGAAGTGAGGAGAGAAGAAGACAAAGGCCACACGGTTTCTGTCTGCTCAGGAAAACAAAAAATATAAAATGCAAGTTCTCCAGAGGTTCACCAACATAAGTGGAAATTTTTTTAATGCTTTATTCAATAGCTGCATTTGCACTGATTTAAACAAAAAACACTCTCTGAAATACTCTTGTGCTACAATCTACCACATTTCAGTGAAAATAAAGATTATTCTTGATTTTGATTTATATTTATATATATATATATACATGTACAGCATGAGACATCTCGTTTTATTCCGATGCAAACACAAACAAAATGCCTGACATCGCACAAATCTGCAGTCTGTATCGCTCACATAGCTTATAAGTCATTCTCAAAATCAACATACATTTGGCAGTGTAGGCTGACTGCTACATACAGACCTCTGTGAAACCTTTGTATCCAAACATTTATCTGATGCTGGAAACGAAAAGATCTAGTGGTGACTAACAAAACGTAGATAAAAAAAAAAGAAGTTCACATTGTCAGACATGAAAGGTTTCTCTGGTCCAGAAGAGATCCACAGATTTTCCTGCTACTAAACTACGCTGAACACTGGTAAATTAATTAAAATGAAGCAGAACAATCACATGTTGCTAACTACTAAAGAGCATTGTAAGTGTGTCGCAAGTAAAGCAGCCATAACTGAGGCTCAGAGAGAGGAAAACAACATGGCCTTTCTTTGCCTTCTCGTATCAGTTGCTGTAACATGTTCAGATCAGGGACGGAAAATACATTTGAGCTTTCACCTATAGAGGGGGAAAAAACCGACAAAAGTAAAGAAAACCGTGGATTAAGTCGTTTTAATCCAGTGTTTGCAATTATATACCTGCTGCTTCTGCATGTGCTTGCAGTAAAAACAATTAAAAGGAAGTAATCCTGCTGATTTCAACCTCCACAAAAACAAGAATATCAATGTGGTAGTTAAAAAGCTTCACAATGCACATTAGATAACTGAGTAAATAAACAAAAATGTAAGGCTAAGACTGATGAGCAATCGCCCAGGGGTGAAGTTTTTAATAGAATGCAGCTCTGAAAGCTTGCACGCTTGTATCCTCCCTTCGTGTCTGCAGTCGATGTTAGACGTGGCAGTTTCTAGTCATGGTCCGCACAGTAGCGAGTCACATGCTACACTGCAGCCAGTCGTTTGTCTGGCAAGCAGGCACAGTGAAAAATAGCTGAGAGGGTAAAAGTCTGCAGCTCTGCAAAAAAGGCCACAGCCACGAGCTGCAGCTGATCTCGCTTTTCTTGATTTATTTTTATTTTATGTTTTTTTTGTGTGTTTTTATTTTTATTTTACTGTTTGGTGGTCAATTTTTTACAAATGCATTGTTGTTTGGGGCTCTTTCAACGAAACTGATAGTTGTTTGTCTTCATCAGAGGCTGCTCCTCTTCTTCGTTGTCACAAGACTGGTCACAGGGGCCGTTACCACACTTGGGCTTGTCATTTGCATCGGCCTCTTTGACCTCCTGCTGCATATTCTGGTAGATTACCTGAGGAAGGAAGCATATAATGGTCTGATAGGTGCAACATATTTTATTTAAAAAACTTTTGCTGATTCCATGTTTCATCTGTGACAAGGACCTTTTTAGATTGTGATGTCCTTCAATCCAGTTTCTTTTCTCCCATTGTTCTCAAGCTATTATTAGACTACCTTTGGTGGTACTGAGATGAAATAAATAGGCCCAAGCAACCAAAACGTTGTTTGTTACAGGAATGTCGTGGATCATACAGTATTTCAAGCATATTTCTTTTATGATATCCCGGGTTGGTCAGTGGGCCACTCCTGGGAAGGTTCACCATATTGCTGCAGTCTCGTTGCCTTGGAAATGGCTCTGTAATCCTTTCCAGACTGGTCAATCATTTGTTTCTCTTCTGTTCTTAAATTTCTTTAGGTCAGGGCAACTTGCATTGTTTTTAGTTAAATGATTTCTGGAGTTATGGTAGTAATCAGACCTGGGTGTGACTAGTTAATTTGTGATTTAACAACTGCCGCAATTATATTTTCACAAATGGCCAGGTTGGTTTGAATACATTGTCTCCCTTAATAAATTAATTCATCATTTACAAACTGCATTTTGTATTTACTCAGTTTATATTTGATATTAAACTTTATTTGTAGATTTGAATCGTATAAGTGAGACCAATATAGGACAAACTTGAAATTTGTATGGGGCAAAATGTTTTTTATGACAGTTCGCACATGAAGGTTTAATGAGATACAAAAATCAATTGCTTGTATCTCCACCTATTAATGCATCTCAAAGACACGGTGGCCATTTTTGAATTGGAGGTCTGGGTTGATAAGAAAGAAACTACTAGTTTTCCCTTATGGATTTCTTATTTTAGGTGGTCTCCCTGATCTTTTTTCATTTGAAATTGCAAAAACTTACTTCAAACATGTAGCACAAATGAATAACGTTATTTTACCAGTTTAAAATATCTAGACAGTTTGGTGGTTTTTGGAAAATTTGTATTTAGTGAGGTTGTACTTGATGTAAAATATTTGTGAACCACTAACTTAATAGATCAGGCTACAGTGCAAAGTCTTTTGTTTCTGTGAGAATTAAATGAAAGTAAACAGGTTTTGTCTGGAGCGTCACATGGTTTCGCTCCTTTCACAGATTTGAGTAAACCAGCTATGAAGCATACTAACTCACCTGCTCTTGCTCAAGATGCCCCCCGAGTAGTTTTTCTATCATTTGTCCGATTTTGCTAAAGGTGGGGCGCTGTGTAGGCTCCAGATTCCAGCACATTTTCATGATGGCATACCTGGAAAGAAACAGGACAGGAAGAGGAGTCTCAGTGTAGTGTCAGCAAAACCCTATAAAACCAAACTCAGGCAACACACTGCAAGGCCAGAGTAGGTAGTGACGCAGTTCAATAAGAGACGCTCGTTCATAATAACCATCGGCCCTCGAGTCCCATTTTGAGGCCGTGAAACAGCAAGTTACACGGCTTCCTGGCTCTGCGATCATGTGGCTAACAGGCAGAACCAAGGCCTGACTCACAACAGGACAACAGATTTTCAGGCCCTGACTCTGATTCAGTCCCTTCCATTTCCACAGCTCAGCGATTCCAACTCGTGTGACGGCCGTGCTAAATTGGTGCATTCAGCTGTTGCGGTCCCTTCGACCCCGGGATACAGAGCAGCAAACCTTTAGTTTTCACTTCTTTACTTTGTAGTTTAAACTTTGTTTGATGCTCTACTCAGCTTTGAATTAATCATCAGTTTAAATGTCATCAGCTCTAAAAGTCATTTGCATGTTATGTTGTCAGTTACATGGAAGCGCAGGAATGAAATACTATGACTAACCTGAGTGTTGCGAAGCAAATAATGTCTGTGTTAATTGTAAAACCTCTGCTGATAGTCACCTGATGCCCCACTAAAACCCATCTGATAATGAAGCAGTGCTAGGCAGAGCTTTATCACTGGAAAGTGTAAAAGTGGGGCTGAGCTGGTTGCTGCAAATGTAAGCTTACATCTCAAGTGGAGCAAAGTCAGGCTGGGACATCTGATAGCCGCGCTTCACCATCTTGTAGAACCTGGAGTCCACAGCCATGCTGGGATATGGACTCTGGCCTAGAGAAAAACCGAAAAGAAAAAAACATTTTTGCGGGTACATCATGACTGAATAGGTGAATGCAAGGAATCCTTTAAAATGATTCCTACCTAAAGAGAAAATCTCCCATAAGAGGATGCCATAGGACCAGACGTCACTCTGCACAGTGTAGATGCAGTCAAAGATGCTCTCTGGAGCCATCCACTTCACAGGCAGACGGGCCTTCACACACATAAAAATGAAATGAAATTGAACAACTCTGAATAACTGAACGAGTTTTACAAATGAAAAGTGCACAAAGTGATCTAACAATAAATAACAAATAATAAATTTGCTAGAAATATGTGTATTTACTCTTAATGTGAGCAGGTAAGTAAGATTTTTATTTAATAGAATGAGAATTTTGATTTTATACACTTGAAATAAGATAATGGAGTTGTTTTTCTAATTTTAAATGCAAAAAATCTGATTGCATTGGCAAATTGCCTTACTTAACTGTTCAAAACAATGTTAAACACACTTATTTCAAGAAAAATCTACTTTTATTCCACTTTTTGCAGTATGAAAAAGTCACAAAACCTATTTTTCTCACTGTTTGGCATGAAAGAAGTTTTCTTGTTTTTGATCAGTTAGGATTTTCAAAACTGTTTTCATTTGTTAAATGCCAGATTAACAAGTGAGAGACATTAAACAATTTGGGAAAGCAAAGATAATGATGTAATGACTTGGTAATTTTCAGTTAAATAGAGGCATACCTATGGAGGCACACCTCAAACACACTGCTTTGTTGTATGTCATAGAAAAATCTATATAAATGGGCATTATATGAGGAAGAGAACTGTGGACCTCAACATTACTGGTTCATCCTTTGGTATAATTCCTAGATGTCTGAAGATGTTCATCTGTTCAAACAATTAGATGGTATAAATAGTTTACAGAAAGTATAATGAACATTGGAATGGAGCCCTTAAACTGTTCTGGAAGAAAACATGACTGAGTCCCTGTGAGGAACAAGTTTTGGAGTGAGATGTTCTTATCAACCCAGAACAAAAACAAAAGCCCTGAAGATGCTGGCTAAAGCTGATGTCATTATCCACATCGGCTGAAAAGCCACTTGGTGATAACGTAGACATTATTCAGAAAGTCACATAAAAAGCCTGATTATAGTTCACAAAAGCCCTTAGGAACTTATGACCCTTGCTACATTTAGAGGAAAGGGGGGGGGGGCACGTGCAATCTAAGAACACTTTCCCAACTGTGAAGTACAGGGGTGGCAGCATCAAGTTGCGTAGGTGTTTGGCTGCAGGATGTTATGATGGTAAACTATTATATGGAAATAATGAAACAACAACTCACAACATTAAGCAGGAAGTTAAAGCAGACACAAATGGTTCTTCCAGATGGACAATGACTTTAAGTATCCCACCAAATTAGTTACAAAATGCTTTAAGTACAACAAACTCAATGTTTTAGAGGGGCCATCACAAAGTTCTGATCTCAGTCCTGTAGAAAAATTTGTGGGCAGAGCTCAAAAGCTACTTTTTGTAGGCAAGGAGAGCCTACAAACCTGACTCAGTTCTGTCAGGAGGAATGGGCCAAATGTCCAGCTAACCTATGTGAGAAGCTTGTTAAAGAACACTCAAAAGGTTTGACTCAAGTCATACAGTTTTAAAGTAATGTTATCCCACAGCAAGGAACTACTTGTTAACTTCTGAATATAAAGAAAGTTAAAATCTCTGAAAAAAAACTTTCATTATTATGGCATTTAGCAAATAGAAATAATTTGACCTTAAACAGGGGAAGTTAGTGAGTGAGAAAGAAAAATGTATGTCTTACACTGTTACAGTGCATGAAAATATCTGGTTTCAACTGTACATATGTTTTCTATGGAAAAACGAACTACAATAAAAGGAGTAGATTTTAATTGAATTTGGTCATAAATTACTAAAGTACTGGAAATTGATGTAATTGATTTTACTCAGTTTAAGCTCTTTCTATCTTTGTCCCTGTCCACCCAAGCATTTCTATGTCCTAAACAGGGAGCACAGAGACTGGGATGTGAACAGTTCAAAACAAGCACCTCATTTGCTCTCTTCAGTCAACATTAAAGTATTTAGTGCAATATTTAGTGTTTTCGATGTATTAATTGCAAACCTGTCACTTGAATCAGCTAGAAATGTTACAGAACTAAAATTGACAACTAAAATTATAGATATTAAATTGAAGATTTAACTACTTCTACTTCCAAAGGGCAAAGGTACTATCATTATTTTATTACAAAACTGGCCATGTTTTATTTCTCATAGATTCTGAGAAAATTTAAAAGATTCTTAGCTCATATTCAGCTAATTTTCACTATGATTTGATATTTGATTTTCTGTCGGCAAATATGTACGGATAAGAAAAGCCTGGACATTTATCGTATGAAAACCTTTAATATTTAGGAAGCTTCGAGCGGCATGACTGTTAAGTAGCCGACTACAGGCTAGATACCCGAGCAGAAAGGGCTTAGGGGTAGGGTTGAAAAAGGAATTTAGAAAAAGTATAATATGCTGTACAATGACAACTTGCTTGAGTCTGTGTCAAAATCAAAATAACACCAGATAAATGTTTTAGATTTATATTATAATATAACATTATAAAGCTGTGATACCATCAGACTTTAGTGTTTTTACTTAAGGTTATCATACTGTCAGACTCATACAGGCCCCTGCCTGCATGGGATGGAAGTCAAAGTTAGCTGTCATCTACTCGAGTGCTTACGTTGCCTTTCACAACATAGTTGGAGTCATTCATGATGTCTCGAGCCAAGCCGAAGTCGCAAATCTTTGCCTCTCTGCGGCTGGTCAGGAGGACGTTCCTGGCGGCAACGTCTCTGTGGATACACTGAAGAAAGACAAAGCCACACAGTTTGTCGTCAGTTGTAAAGTCTTGCATCTTTAAAAGCAGTCAGTTTGCTGTGTTTCCTAAATACAGCAGCAATTTCATGAGAAAAGGCACTAAACTATGACCAGTAAATGGATATAAAAATGCAAAGGGGGAAATTCCCGTTCTAACACCCCATGAATGATTTCACAGCCTTCCCTTCTCAGTGGAAATGCTTTTCTCTACTATCAGCTATTTCATTAATGACAAAGCAGCTGATCCTATACATTTTCACAGAAGTGTTTTGTAATATAGATTTTGTGTATTCTTACATTTTTAGCAGCAAGAAAGTCAAGGCCTTGCGCAACTTGAAGGGAGAACCTCAGCAGGTCGTCGATGTCCAGCGGCCAGTCACCAGTCTCCTCGCAGTCCGATTCTGGACAAGAATCAGAGAAAGATGATGGTTAATGAGTTATTCTTGCTTTGCTGCTGTGTAGATCCAATCTCTGGAGCTCTGTGTACCTTGAGATAGTTCTGCATTTGGCGGCTGACTGGGTCTCATCTCCAGGTAACTGCTGGAGGCCACGCTGGAGATCCCGCTGTCACTGTTAAATGAATTATCAAAATAAGTGGATTTTTCATTGTAATGCATCCTGTGCTATTAGGTTCCATGTTTGATGACCGACCTTCTGATAAACTGCTTCTGAATGCAAATGTTTTTATAATCGTTTGAGCTCTCGTCCATGTCGGGAATATTCATGATGAAGTTTACGAATGTCTCTGCTTTCTGGCGCAGGAAGTTCAGAAGGTCGCCAAGACTGCAGTACTCGGTGATCACAAGCACTGGTCCTGGAGAGGAAACACACTTTAAAAGTGGTTTCATGCAATTTACTTTGTAACACTCAATTTTGCATGGATTCAACAAAGTTTCATTAGCAGTATTTTTTATGCCATCTGACCTCCATAAGTGCAGGCCCCGAGCAGATTGACTATGTTTTTATGGTGCCCCAGGTGACTCAGTATCTTTAACTCAGACATTAGAGCCTCCCTTTCATCTGAATGGGCGCTGGCTGCAGATACACAATACAGACCATAACATTTTTAAGTGATATTTAACATTTTTGGGGGTTTGCTTGTAGTAAAATACTGTCTCTGATAGATAGCAGATCTCACCTTTTAACATTTTCACAGCTACTAGCATGACATTGTCCTCCTTTCCCAGACCGTAAGCTGTTGCTTCAACAACTTTTCCAAATGCACCTGCACCCAAAATCTTTCCTATGAAGAGACAAAGCACACAGGGACAGCATTTCTAGAGCACTTCTGTTGTGTTGATCAGGGTTTCATAGTATTATTTTTAATTCTCCACTCCATGAATTATCTTTATTTTTAGCCAGCCTATTGCTACAGGCTAAACTGGGTGGGAGAGATGGTTGTTCACAATGACCCTGTTTCTGTTGGGAGGTCCTTTTAAAAGGGAGTCATTCATCTCCACTGCCACCGCATGCTTGCTCAAGTCAATTCAATTCAATTCAATTCAGTTTATTTATATAGCGCCAATTCACAACACATGTCGTCTCAAGGCACTTCACAAAAGTCAGGTACATACATTCCAGTTAATCTTAATCATTGAACAGTGCAGCCAGATTTTGTTATTTATTCAAATTGGATAAAAAGTTTTTCTATCTAAGGAAAGGAAACCCAGCAGATTGCATCGAGTCAGTGACTTGCAGCATTCACTCCTCCCGGATGAACATGTAGAGACAGTGGACAGTCACCGGCGTTGACTTTGCAGCAATCCCTCATACTCAGCATGCATGTAGCGACAGTGGAGAGGAAAAACTCCCTTTTAACAGGAAGAAACCTCCAGCAGAACCAGGCTCAGTGTGAGCGGCCATCTGCCACGACCGACTAGGGGTTGGCAGATGGGTCAATGGCTCAACGCAATTAGTTGAGCTTTATTAGGTAGACAACCTTTGCACAGTAATATACTTAGGATTAAAATTAACCGAATGCATTCAAGATTTGAATGTGACAATATCATTGGACTCAATTGGACAGAATTGAATTATTCTGAATTAAATTCACACTGACTTGAATTCTGTATCGCTGGATATGAATTGGACTATCTTGTCTTGTGAAGTGCCATTTGATGACAGTTGCTCCAGTTTTTTTGCTTTATACATAAATACAATCAATTGAAATTATTTGAAATTAATTCAATGATAATCAAAAATTAACATTTAGCATTATTAGTTTAATTAATAAAAAATCGGCATGTGTGTAACCTAGTTTGAGCTTGTCTCTTGGGAACTCCCACTTCTCGTTGTACGGCAGCTGTGTTGGGTCGATGAAAGTGTAATTGTTGCCATCCATCGCCTCTATAATCTTCCAACGAATTTCATAGCGGGGTTTCTGCAAATTAAAGTTAGGAATCAGATTTTCAATTCAATAAATTAATAAACTTTTCTCTAGTCTTTCATTCAGGATGAAAACCAGTGTTTATCTGGAGCACTTTAGCATTTAAAATTCATTTTACCTGCTTATATTTGTAAAGCAGAATAACCAGCAGCACTAGGAGGATTGCCAGAATTCCTGCTGCTCCGCTTAAGGTGGTAGTAAAGAGCTTGTCTGTCCAAACAGAGAACATTTTATATTAATACTCCAGTTTGTAACAAACAAAACGAGAAACTGGGATTTTAAATGCCAGATCCTCACCAGACACCTCCATTGCAAGCGTATCTCTGCTCACACCAACAAGGTTGAAGGCTACGCACTCCACAGTCATCCTCTGTCTGGATGGTCCGATCGTGAGGACACTCTCCACCTCCACAGCTCCATACTCTTCCCTCTGGACTTCCACAGTGGGAGCCTGGAGAGGGATGGCCAGCTGCAACCCTGAGGTGTTTTCATTGCACCTAAACCACAGCCAGAGAAAGATAAAATAATGATAATCTTAGTAATCTAAATGCCAAGGGTAAACGTAGTGCCAACTTAATAGACATTACTCTCAGGTTATACTCACGTAGGTCGTATTCCCAGACACTGATACCAGATGATCCTTGGAGCCGGATAGCCAAATGAGGTGCAAGTCAGAGTGGTTACATTTTCCCATCTAACGGCCGCATTGGGTCTCTCTGGCAGTGATCAAACAGTGAAAAATAAACTTCATTTTTATAAATGTACTTTAGACTGAATCCCACAAGGGATATTGGAGATGACAAAAATAAAATGTACTTTTGTGAGACAAAACCCAGGATCTCAAAAATCACAAGGGTTTTTGTGATGCCTGCAACTTTGCTGCATTGTAGCAAAAAGGTCATGGGTACGAATTCTGGGCTGTGTTCATTGTGCGTGTCGTTTGCATGTTCTCTCCATGCATGCATGTGTTCTCTCAGGGTACACAAGCTTCCTCCCACAGTCTAAAAGCATGACTGTTAGGTTGACTGGTCTCTATAAAGTGCGCTTACATGAGCGTATGCATGCATGCCTGTTTGTACTGTGTCTCTTTGTTGACCTGTAATGGACTGGCGTCCTGTCCAGGGTGTATTCTGTCTTTTTGTGCAGTGACCGGTGGAGAGAGGCACTAACACCCCCGTGATCCTGCAGGGATAATAGCCAATCAATCAATTACAGGATAATAGGCAATGGATGGATAGAAGATCCTGAGTTTCTAGGGGGAGATCTCCATATTCTAACAAGAAACACAACACATGTATAGATATGTGTTTATATTTCTTGTTATTTATATACAATCGCTATACATTGTCAGCTGACTATTTTGGACATTTTTGCTGAAACTTACAAATCATTTAAGAGATCTTTGAAACCTCTCCTAAAGGTACTTTCAAAAACAATTCTGCAGTGTGGATAAGATCCTTATTTTTAATCCAGGAAAAAGACATTTTACTTTAGTTTGTGTCACTTACGGTACATTTGTACTTGAAATGAGATGGATGCATTGGTCAAATCACTCTTTGCATAGAAAGTATATTGTCCCTGTTCCTGTATGTTCACTCTCTTCAGCTGCAGAGTCGCATGGTATCTAATACAAAACAAAACAAAAATATATATATATTTTAACTAAGAAAAAAGACATTTATGGAGTAAGAAGAAGTGACTAATTCTGCGGTTTTTATTCAGACAGTTCCTATGTATCACTCCTACAAAAGTCCTCATTTTAAAAACAGAACATGGCTCTTCCCTTTAGCATTTTTTTTGACCTGAGTGTAAATATGGTGACCTTCATGTTTCTGGTCAAATTTACACAAAATGCACTGGCAGCATTTTTGAACAACTTCCTCTTCTGCAGGACAGTCTAACAGTTGAACAACGCTGTGTTAATCTCTGGGCTTTGCAAAAAAACTGCACCTGTTGTTGTATCGGATGAACTTGTGCTCCTGTGTGGATGTGTTTGGAGGTGTGGGAGTCACCCATCTGTGCTCCGTAATATGAGGGTAGGCTTCGATGAGCAAGCTGAGCTCCAGGTCTTCTCCCTCTTTCACCACAACAGAAAGACCCTTGGGGGCCAGTTTGGGTGAGAGCTGGGGCAGCAACCTGATGTAGGGCTTGTCTGTTTGACATATCAGAAGTTCAGAAAATCATTAGCTGCTTATGGATATTAAAGGTGAACCATAAAAGATGTGGCTATTTGGTTTCTTACCCACAACCAGCAGGTACGTAGTTGTACTGTTCACTCCGGCTTCATTAGTACCAATGCAGGAGATGTTTCCTGTGTCTGCGAGATCCACAGCAGAGATTGTCAGGATGCTCTGGATGTCCAGACGATTCTCTCCATTGGAGTGAACTGTCTCCTGTATTGTTGGGTTCTAAAAGGAGAAATAAAAATCTGAGTCAGAGTCCAGATAAATGCTACAGACAAGTCTTAACCAATGCCTCCCACTGACCGATTTGGTGGTATATTTCCATGTAACATTATAGTTGAAGTTTGGATTGTGTGTTGTGCAGCGAATCTTAATTTCTTCCCCAACTATCCGTACATATTCATCCGTCTCCAAGAAGACATATGGAGGGAAGCGAAGCTCTAGAGCAAGAAGAAAAAATTGTGAGTGTTTAGACATTTAGAACGTTTTAGTGAATTGGTTTTGCATGGCCAAGTGATCTCACTCTGAATGACGTTGATGGAAAAGGCTTTGGAGGTCTTTTCCACACCATTGACCTTAGCTGTGCAGACGTAGTCAGCATTGAAGCTTGGTTGGAGGCTGTTGATGAGGATGCCACGGTGCCTGTCGACAGTGAAGTTCATTCCAGGTGGCACGGTGGTGCCGTTGTCCATGCGGAGGCCCAAATCAGTGGCTGAGGGGTCTGTTAGCAGACAAGGTAGCAGGAAGTTCTCACCCTCCTTCCTCACCACACGCAGAGATGTGCTGCTTGTCCAAAACACTCGCATCGGGTCTGAAATGGACATAAAAATGTGAATAATCAGTCTAAATATTGACGGAATTATAATCATACAGCAAGTCTTTACTGATCTCACTCACCTTTGACATACACATGTAGCGAGGAGACCAAATCACTGGATTTGGGTCCAGCAGAGTAGAAACACTTGTACGTTCCGGTGAATTCTGCCGAGGGGCGTTCGACCTTGAAGCTGCGGACGTTCCCGCTGCTCCTGGACACATAGCGCCTGTGTTTGGACAGCCTAGGTTGCCAGCTTACAGATCCGTTGCCCTCACACCTCAGATCCAGAGGCTTCCCGGCCCTCACCACCACCTCAGAGTCTGTCACCACCTTGGAATTGACCTTGATTATCGGACGCCTCCATTCTACTGTTTAAGCAAAATAAAATTTTTCTTCAGATCAATCAAGATTTAGTATGTGTTTTAGTCCATTCATCCCCTTGTGTGATCAATGAGTCAGACTTATTTTGGAAGTTCAACCTCCTTTCTGTAATGTTCTCACTTCTGCTTTTCATAAGTTGATGATCAGGGACTGATCAAGGGGCTGTTTCTGTGGTATTAAAGCCTATATGATTAACACCAAAAATAAAACATGAGAAGCACAGTCAAGGAATTCAGACATGAAAAGAAAGCATAATAGCTATACTCAGCGATCTGTGATTGAGTACTGTTATTAGGGACCCTTAGGAATAAACAGTTTTTCTCATGAAGAAACATCATCTCTTTTATGGCTTCAGTAAGGACTTTGGGGAACAGGCAAGTGTTATGAATCAAGGCAATAAGGATGGTTGATTTTAGAGAGACTAAGTTACTTCTGTTCTGGATCTTTCATCTAAGTCTCCACTGAAATTGAGGAGATTTTAGTATGGTGACAAAAATTTCCTTATAGATTGTGTGTTATGAATCTCGAAGGAGAACTGAGATTCCACGTTCAGCATTTTCTCTATTCACCGCAATTTTTCATCACAGTAACTGGGATTTCAATGTTATTTCACCCCAATCAGCAGTTCCGTGTTCAATCTCCGTTTATCCCTAAAGAGCTGCCTCTCCGTCCCACCCCTCTTTTGTTCAAGTGAGAAAACTTTTCATCCAAGCTGAAAATAACCCCAATTAGATCTCATGAAGTGATCCAAGAGTGAGCAAAGCTAATCCATTCAGCCCCCAAACAGACCAAAATAGATGATTCCACATGTTCAAGTTTAAATACTTTAAACTGCAAAATAATATCTTGTGGGTGATAACCATTTATCCCAGTCAAAGCTGTGATGAAATGCAGCGGGAAAGAAAAAAAGCACACAACAACTCATGATGTTCTTGTCAATTGTACTGCTGATTAGACACAGTATTGTGTACAATTTCCAGAAACACTCATAATACCAAACCAGAACTACTCAATTTGCCCAATTTAAAATTTGGGATACACAGTTGAAGACGACTAAAATAGGACAGTAAAAAGGATTATCATATAGATTTATCTTGGCAGTGTTTGTCCCGTCTTACCTGAAGCTGCAGAGGCCACAAGTGCCAGCAACAGTGTGAGGTAGGACTGCATCATGGATAAACTCCAGCCCTGCTGGTTGAAAAGTAATACAGGCTACTAAACACTCTGCTTTTGATTTGTGGAGTTTTAAAGGAAAAGAAAGACAGAAAAATGGAAAAGCTGTCTAGCAAGTTATGTCATCACTGGATTCCTTCTTTTACTTCTCTTTTCTAACTGCTCAGAGAAGCCTTGTTCGTAAGAAAGCATTTTATAACTTATTATTTGCAAACTGAAATAAAGCAAACTTTTCCATTAATAAATGCTAAAATATGTGAAATGTTCTCACCTCCAGATGTCTTCAGCTTGAATGAGGGATGTGATAGCTTCCCTGGGTTTTGGAAGTTCCCAGCATCCAAACACGGACACACGAGTCCTTTCCTCTCTCTCTGTTTGTCTGTACCCTTATTTCTCCTTTCCGCTTGTTTACGGTCACACAGCAAACATCAGTGAACGAAGGCTGGAGGGTGGAGGGAACTGTGCATGTGTCAAGGAGGAGGCGGGTCAACTTATCATGCTTGACAAATTAATGAGGCTGTTCAAATTTGACAGGGAGAGGCCCAGTAGTGGTGGGACTTATCATCTGTATTAGTGCTGACCTGTGGCTGAAAGGCTTTTTTGGCTGGCAAAAGTATTGATAGATGTGATACTGATGGATTTAAGACACTTAAAGCATCATGGAAGCAACTGATCCTAAAGTAGATTTCATTCAGTTCAATTTATATAGTACCAATTCACAACAAGTGTCATCTCAATGCAGGTTGAGTATATTCAACTGGAATCATCTTCAGTCCAAGCTGTCGTCAAATTAATCCACTTTATTCCAGTACAATGGACTCATATGTAATACATACAGTTCAAAACAATATTAACTGTTAAACTATAAAGTCAAATTCATCCATCCATCCACCCAACCATTCTTTGTTTTTCACTTATCTGATATCCGGTTGGTGGGAGCGGCAGGCTCATGAGCGAAACCAGACATTCTCTCTCGCCAGCAACACTCTCTGTTGGGAATCTGATCAGAGTGATCAGATGCCTGAATGACCTCAGCTGACTACTTTTTGATGCATTGGCTCTACTCTGGGTACACCCCCTACCCCCTACAGGGATGTAAGAGCTCCTCACCCTATCTCTATCTGTATCTGGGATCTCGTTCTTTTAGTCACAATTCTATCTGGTTGTTATTGGTGGTCTGCTGAGAAATGTAGGAACATATATTTATTGAGCCTGCTTTGCACTGCACTTTGCTATAAACTGCTGAAGACTGTGGCATGAAAATGCCAACAAACCAAATCATCTACATAAAGACAACACAAATTCATCTTCAAAACTATGCCCTGAAATCCTGTCCATGAGCAACACAAACAGGATTGGTGACAAGGGTGGTTAGAGGAACTGTTAACAACCTCTACATTGTTCCAAGAATGTGGGCACAGCTCTTGCCCTGCTAAACCAAAGATGTGATTGCCCTTAGGAGCATGCCTGGCACCTCATACAATTGAAGCTGCCTCACACAACATGTCTCAAGGGACATGGTTATAAGCCTTCTCGAGATGCTCAAAACACACGTATACCAGAGAACCAAACCTCCCTGACCCCTTTAACAATTGTGCAACAATAAAACTGTGCTCCACTGTTCCAAGGCAAGGACGAAGGTCACACAGCTCCTCCCCAATCCAACCTTTAACAACTGGTCATAGCCTCCTCTTCAACCCCCTGAGGTGATCCTTTTCAGGAATGCTGAGCAGTATGACACTGAAGAGGTGTGTTGACCATGACATCCCCACAGCATCCAGAGTCTTCAGCCTCTCTGGGCTACTTTCCAATTCACTCCTGGGCTTTTTAACCTTGGGGAGCATTTTATCCTCCATCAGCAGTATTCCACTTCAAACCAACCCCAGTTTAAGAGTCTCTGAGTCATGCTCAGAAACTCTCGGACTTTTCTGGTGCCTCAGCAACTAAACACATATCAGTCCTTCTGTCCACCCAATACCTGTCCTCTGCTTCATGGGTCCCAATGGACAACCAAGCCCTAAAGGCCTCTTTCTTAGCTTGTCAGCTTCTATCACTGCTGGTGTCCATCAATTGGGCCCTCTGGCTACGGCTGTGACAGGCAACCAATGTCCTTTTGGCCCCAGCTCCTGGAAATTGCATCTGCGAAGTAGATCCTGAACTTGGACCATCTGGCTCTCACATCCCTAACCTCCCCCTAAACATGAGAGAAACCTTCCCGGAGGAGTGAGTTGGTCTGAATCCGGATTTTTGAAAAGTTATCTAACAAACACCAGAATCCACTGATATGTTGACATTCCAAATATCCCTAATGCTAAGTAACATAGTACACATAAATAATGGCAGCAATAGCGCTGTCTGTCAATGGCTTTGCCCAAGAAAAAGTCACACCTAAACCAGTGGCGAAAATCCCATTTTATTTTTGGGGGGGGGACACTAAACAGAAAAATTTCAGAGAGTCATTCTAGGGGGGGACATGAAAAAAAGGCTCCCTCCCTTTCTCTTTCCTGCTCCTTGGCAATTTTTCAGCACGTTAAAATTATGTTATTGAAAGTAATATTTGTAGTTATAGCATTGCTCTTTATTAGTCCACAATGGTATTAGGTGAAAGGTAGCAATGGTCCATCTCTATGATTACATCTTACATAATTTATTTGCATCCTGCTCTAATGTACACTTTGGTCCATCAAAAATGTGAATCAGGTTTATATCTGACAATAACATCCTGACAGAGGTTTTTGAAAAATCTGTCCTCTCAGTCCTAAGTGATCTCTTTTCCCTCCTCGCTCTCTTCTCATCTGTCCCGTCAGTGCTGCTACTTACATACTGTTTCAGCTTGTTAACCATCAAGCTAGGCTATTAGCTTAGCTAGCAGCTGATAGGAGAGGCTGGTTTTGGACAAAGCGGGAGAAATATCACTTTTTATGTTGTAACCTTGCACTCTTTGAACAAGTGATGTGATAAATGACTAACTGGCTTTTACACATTGGTGCAGTTTCCTCATCAAGCGTGTCTGACCCGCTCTGAAAACGGAGCTGCCGAGAGTGGCACCCGGTAGCCCCTCCCGTTGGAAACAGCGTGTGCATGTGGACCAAACCACTTTCTGGGACAGGGGTGTCGTGATCTTTTAATAATTAGAAAACTTTTTTTACGTACTATCTAACTTGGATCACTTTAGCTGTGATTTTATTAAATATTACGATATCATTTAAAAAGTGTTTTTGTATTTACAATGATTATTGGGGGGTACGTCTTTATGGAAGGGGGGGACACATCCCCTTCGTCCCCCCCGGGATTTCCGCCTATGACCTAAACGCAGAAACGCTGAACCAGGGGTACTTTTGCTGCAGAAGAAACACTGAGGAAGCACGTAGTTAATGAAAAGTACAGCTTGATTAGTGGCTTCATCCAGCAGGAAACACGGCTAAACACAGACGCTTTCTATGGAAATAGACGAACTGGAAAGAAAAAATGGCAAAAATGCTTGGAAATAATGCACAGTAAAATGCTGTGTGGAAAATATTTTAATGGGTTTGTTATATGGGATGTGGGGTGGGTAAAACCTCAGCAGAGAAATCAAAGCCTTACTTTTACGTTAATGAAACCAGCTAAATTAGTTCTGTTGTTTATTTTGTTACACATTTTTGAACTTGTTCCAAATACTACTAACTTGACATGAAAGATTCCAGAAAACACAAAATATTGTGATATTACTGATTTATTGACACATTTACAGCATACAAAAAAAGACACATATAAAAATACATTTACAAAAGTTAACAAGAGCTTTGGTACCATAGCTTGTGACATAGTGATTGTATAGTTTTTACATCGTCAGGAAATAAGGATGTGCTTTTTTAATGGATATGCTAAGTACTGAGATATAAAACACAATGTAAGCAAAATTGACCCAAAGCAACAGAAAGCATTATGTTTATGGGTGCACTTTAGGCTTTTATCGTACGGTGGATGAAAAAAGTATACCCTCCCCTGTTTAAATGCCAAGCATTTACGACGCAAAAAATTAGACATTTTTTTTTTCCCCTTTATAGTGACATATAATATATATATATATATATTATTTAAAAATAAAGAGCAGCAATAACCTATAGGTATAGGTGTGCACACTCTTAAGCATTAACTTGAAGCTGCTTTTATTTTAATTCTAGCATTGAGACTTTAATTTCCTCTTTAGCACAGCGAGTCTATTTGAGATTTTGACGAATGCTGAAAGCTAAAATCTCCATTCATTTTGACTGACTGGCTTTTAGAAATGTTAAAAAAAAATTTTTCGACTTAAAAAAAAAACGTAGTTTCTCCTGAAGAAACATAACCCCAGCACATAATGCTGCCACCACCATGTTTCACTATGGTCAATGTGTGTTTCTGGTGGTGCTTGTTTCTTTTTCTTTTTTTGTGCCAAACGTTTTCTGGAATTGTGGCCAAAAGCTTAGGTCTGATATCACCACATCATAACTTATTCTCCTGCAAGGTGATGGGAAATTTTAGCCAGGTTAAGGTGTTTTCTTAGGAAGAAATGGTTTCTGTCTCTCAGCACTCCTACTTAGTCCAAACATATAGAGAATAGAGGAGAGAGTTGTCATATAAAACACAACCAGTGCTTACTAGAAAATCCTGTAGGTCCTTCCTCCTTCTGGCAGGCAATGAGCAGCCTCCATGACCAGTTTCCGTATTGTGTTTTTACCAAATATTGAAAAACTTCCAGTTTTAGAGGCCAATCACTTCACAAAGACTTTACCTTACTGATACATTTTTACAGTTAATAAGATTCTCTATAAATAATGGGCGCTATGTATCCATGAAGACTGCATGCTAGCATTTAATCAAAATGTGCTTCAGTAGTTCAAGTATGCACAAGGTTATTGCAGCTTTTTAATTTTCTTAATTTTTCCCCTTAACAGATTTGTTTGAATAATGGAGATTATTTGTCACATTAAAGGTGGAAGTTCTGAAATTATGTATCAATCTGGCATTTTAACAGTAATTTATATCCACTGTACATTAAAGCAACCCTTTTTGCAACAGCTATGAATAAAAAGTCTGTCAGTACAAGGGCACTCGTGTGCCACGGCAGTGATATGCTGCTTGAGTGTTTCCCCTGCTTTCACAGATATTAGATTTGATTCCAATCAATCTAATAATCACAGATTGATGCTGTAGTCGCTTTGTGTTGCAGCTCTCTAGCATTCAAAGAGGGTAACTTTGTACCTTTAATGCAGATATCCTCATTTTCTCTAAATAAAGTGCAAATCTGATACAAAACTATGAAATAAGCCCACAAAATTGAAAAAAAGCCTCAGATGTTAATAAAAACTCACTAAAAAGATAACAACTGTGCACCAAGGTTTCTCCATTGCTGATCCTAGAAATGAAACTTTCTAAACATACTATAATGAATAAGACTGCTGATAATACCTAACATAAAAAAAATGGTTAAAAATAAGTGTAATTTAATAATAAACTATCTAAATCTGATCATGTTTTAAAACAAGTGTTAATCACTGCTGTGAGACAATGTTCTTTTAGACATAATTTTTCTCTGTGAAAGCTAAAAAAAAAAACAACCCACTCAAAGATCACATATGCTCAGATACGACAATCAAACAGAGTCACCTCTATTTTAAAACTTCTTAAGGCCTTACGTGTCTGACGGACCTGGGAACTACAGTAAACACCAACACTACTTTGGTTAAACTGATTGTGTAGGAATGTGACCTATTCATCTCCTGACAAGCTTCCAAAAGAGTGTGACAAATTGTACCATTTTCATTATTTGTAACTTTATATATATAAAAAAAAAACTCTCAAAGGAGGAAGCACTTTTTGAGAGCTTGGTGAAACTACAGAGATTGCTTCACAGTCTCAGTTTTTGCTACATTTCGGTTTTAGTTGGGTTTCTTCTCAGCCTAAAGAAAGGGGCTCCGTTTCCTCAGCGTTCTAATGTAGGGCTACAGGAAACTGTCTTCTGCCTCAGGCGTCCCATTGTAGCCCAGCAGAGCGTCCCTCTCGCTCGTGTCCTCCACCCTGTCTTCCTCTGGAAGAGTTTCAGCCGTGTCCTGAGACGTGGAGTCGGCCTCCTCCCCCAGAGCCAGAGAGCTGAAAGCAGGAAAAAATATTTAAATATACAGAAAGATATTGCAATAATTTATTTATTCTTTATGTTTTCTCCCCCATATTAAAAAATGCAGCAGCAGGGGACTAAAAATATGTCAGTTGGACTAATTTATTGTGCTATTAATACAAATTCTAGTTACACATATTTGTATTCTGCCAGATCAAAATGATCCAGGATAAATAAAAAAAATGTGACCTTTGACCAAAATTGTGTCTGTGTTTAATCTTGTGGGAGGGCAAAAACCTTAAACCCAAAACCACAGAGTTGAAAGCAGATCTCATGGGCCATTTTATAAGCAAAAGAAATTCCAAATAATCCAAACACGTTCAGACCTACATCTTTGTTTAAATATCTCTGTTTAAGTTTGCCTGTTTAAATTCATAATGAGATATGACAGACAGCTATTAAAGGGGAAATTATAGACCACTGTAAATCCATGTGGCTAAAAGGTTATTTGTCATGTAAAGCGGTTGCCTGGCTACGTGTTTGTACAAGCTATAAAAACACATCTCTGAATCCACCTACATAATACAACTACTGTCTGAGCTCAACATCTGGATGAGTGGGTGTGTGGTAAAAAAAGAAATATACATCCATCTCTCCTTCACCCTCTGTTTAATTCCTGGCGGAGGGTCCGTACCTTGCATGGCTTTCTGACGGCACTTCAGTGAAAACATCCTCAGGTTTAAGGTCGGGGAGCGGAATGATGTACCCGTTGTATGAAGGTATGACTTCCTGTGCATCTGCCTCTCGCCCTACATCTCCAGGCCTCTGGCTCTGGCTGCGTTGGCCCGGGAGGGAGTGGGTGATTGGAGAGGGAGAGCCGAAGGCAGGGTTGGAAATGGGAAATGGAGAGGAGAGCCGAGGTTTGGTGCGAGCCACTGCAGGGTGGTCACTCTTCAGAAAGTTGTCATTCACTTGGTTGTATCTCTGTTTGGAAAAGGGAGAACGGTTTGTCAATCAGAGGACTGTTGCATGAACAGGAGGTTGATTAACGCAAACCAAGAAAACTGTGTTTTATGCACTTTAGAGCACAGAAACTGAAAATGTGCAATACGTTGCTCATATTTAAATCCTATGCAAACCAATTTGATATCAAGTGACTTCTTGAAAATTAAGCAATGCCTAAAATGTCACCTGTTTATCACAAATAGGGATGTTTTGCGCTCAGCTGTTGCAGCATCGAGGACGTGCTTTTATGGGACACTGATTCAGTTTTGCAGTACACACACTATGCTGTTTGCTTTTCTGTTAAGTTTAAAGTGATTCCACACTTTTGACACTTCATGTCATTTTCTCTGTGCATCTTTTTGCCCCTCGCCGTCTCTCTCCATAGTGGATAACCGCACATGGCATCCACGGTTTTCGGATAATTTGCCTTGAGAAATTTTAGTAAACAAGTTACTTGAATTATTCCAGGAATCCTTTGAGCCCTTTTATTAACCATAATTTGTTTCATTTTCTTCAAGGTTGTTATGCAAGCTGTTGGGCTGTTTTTAAGGTTTTGGAGGTACTAATGCAAAACTATGCATTTTCACACAATAGCAGTTAACAGACCAGCCTTACAGGATGGAGTCTTATCACGGAAATGTTTTTATTTATTTCAACTATAAAGTCAGATTGAGATTCTGGCTGTGTTTCCTGGTTGTGTCACAGATAATCTTTTCCCGAAAACAATTTGCGCTCTTTGACAAGATAAAATATAATTCTAAAAACCAACTTCAACCTCACCAAACTAACATGACTTGCAGCCTTGTATAATTAATGACGGTGGCAAGGGGCTGATTTTCTTTACGCAATCTTCCCTATATGTTAAATTTGATTCCATCACTCAAAACGCCTCCACACTCCATGACTGTTTTTTTTAGTTAATCTGGTTGTAATTTTTTATTAGGTGTTAATCATGGCTTAACTCATTGGTATGTAAAGTTAATTCCCCTCTGTAGATTTATTTGTTTGCACACAAAGAGACTTTTGTTTTAAGAAAATTGGATTTTCATTTTCTTTACATGCATTTTCTGCTTGTAAAGATTTTATAAAGTTATTTGTTTTCTTTGACACGATTCTTTGTCCACCTGTTTCTTCTCAAGTTTATTTTAACACCTGGCTTAGAAAAATCCCTAGGTTTTATTTGTACTCTGTGTCATGTCTAATGACCAGTTATAAAATCTTGTTAAGGTTTGCAACAGAGCTGCATAATTTATCGAAATTCAATCATCACCGTGTGCAATATCGCAAAGGACTATTTGAATGCAATATTTGGCAGAATATTATAGTTCAAGTGCCATTTTGCAAAGTCTACATGCCAGTAATATATTTGGCTTATTTGTTAGACTTTCACTGCTCTTGATACCCATACTGGATGTATAATATTACATGGCTTAGACGCTGGAGCTAACAAAGTGTTGGAACATTGTGATGAAGGAGAACAATGAAAAAAGTAGGCAAAATGTGGGTAAATCATGATTGTAATCATCTTCGCAGTATTCAGTAATACTATCACAATCACGTTCTTCTGACATTGTGCTAGCCTATTCTGAAAGCACCTTTTACTACAGACTATTCTCTGTCTTTAGACAGAAATTTTCTTCAGCAGGAAAGGATCACAATCCGTCCTTAGATGTTAGCCAACCTAGTGTCAAACTGCAAGAAACATCTCACCGCAGCTCCTTGAGAGAAAGGCTTCTTCAGCAAGTTAAGTCATATTTTGCAGGAAAATCAAATTATTTTCATTTCATGCTGTTACATGGAAGCAGTTTTTAATCTTTATGTAATGATAAATCTTACTTTATTTATGGTTCTTTTTCTATATCTCTCTATAAAATAAAATTTCCATTAAAATAGAAACATTTCTTCATTTAAAAAACAAAAATGATAATGGGATCAAAAACCTATTTCCTCACTGCACATTTCACTTGTTCCTTTCAAAACTACAGACTAGAATAGAAAAACAAACTCTTAAGAACTGTATGCTATTAAACCCCCTCTAATAAGTTGCAGATATTTTTTGTTGGTGTGTTTTTATCTCTAAATGTAACTTCTACAGCTCTGATTGAACTAACTAAAAGTACAGTATTTCCCCAGAAATGTTCAAAAAGTAACTCCAGTCATCAGTAAATAGTAATAATGTACCTTTTTGTAGCTGTCCATCAGCATTTTTCCCACATTGTGCACCAGCAGTGAAAACTCAGGCCTCTTCTCAAATTTCTCATCCCAGCACTTCTTCATGATCTCATACCTGCAACATAACAAGCATAAGAAGGTTTCAGTCAGGCAGAAGAGGGTTTTTAGGGGTGACACAATGATAAGGTGACTCACACTTCATCAGAGGCGTGGGCAGGCTTAGCCATCCTGTAGCCTCTCTTCAAAGCACTGTAGAAGATTTCATTCATGGGCAAATCAGGGTAAGGGGTTCCTCCTGCAGGGACAGTTTAAGATACCCAAAAAAGATAAGCTAGATTCAGACAGGTTTAAAAATATCTGAGTCATATTTTTTGTACAATAAAGTTGAATTTATTGCACAGATCTGTGGTAAAAATGGATCCTACAAAAGCCCAGTGTAAGCCGTATTGAGACATGAAAGCACAGAGGATTTTCTTTTGGACTCACAGAAGCTGGATTGTGAGAGTGTTTTTACCAAGCAAACTGTCTCCTTTGTTTTCACGGTGGCCTCAAAACTTCATGGGAAGATTGTTAAAAAAAACTTACAATACCCTGAGCAAGGAAATGCTGATTTCAACGCTTTACTGTGACAAATATCATTATGACCACATATGAGTTTTCAATCAAATAGTTATGTATGTACATACAGGATTTGCCCCAGTTTTATGTATGTTGTTTACAGAAGGATAATTCTGGGTCTGACTAGAACTCTGGGCAGGTAAAAAAGTACAGATCTTTTTCTTATTGATTCTGTTTTTGCATGTTCTGTGTGTCAAGATTTTTGTAGAGTTCAGACTGACCAAGAGTAAAAATTTCCCAAAGAAGGATGCCATATGACCAAACGTCGCTCAGGGTGGTGTACAAATTGTGGAAAATACTTTCCGGTGCCATCCACTTCAGGGGCAGGAATGTCTAAATGAGAAAAGAAAGTACACAGACACACTCCCTTTTAGAAAATATAGAGCTTTTTGGAACATGACAGAGTCAGCTGAGGCAGAAAGATGTTGCCTGTAGTTTTTATTTTTCTCAACGTTACATGTTCCATCCATTTGCTGCGTTATATTTCACTACAGAACAGTTTTATTCTGGTTTTGATGGAAAATGGGACTTTGTTCTGCTAATGGAATAAATGTCTCAGTCACCTATGAGATGTTTTTTGCCCGATATTATATATATAATATCGGGCAAAAAACATATGTCAGCCGACTCGGCTACTCCTCCTATACACTTCCTGCTTTCACTACAACGGATGAAGTTAGATGAACATTAGTGATGCACCGATTAATCAGCTGGGAGATCCAAACTGGCCAATTTTCAGTTGAGCGGCTCAGTCTTTTTTTCAGGTGGGCTGAGAAAACAATGTGCAAATTCAAACAGTTTCTAAACCAAGAGTTGGGTGTACAAGTCTGCATTTACTGTGCATTTCCTTTAGTCCACAGTACATACAGGCCCAAATATAAAGACAAATCCTGTACAAGTTTAAACTGTCTAAATGATGATTTAAAGTGAAGGTAAAAAATGCAAGGCTAATCCTCCATTATTCCATCCACTTTTGGTAATGCACCTTTACCACTGGCAGCAAAGCAGACTCTCAGCATGATACTACCAACACCGTGCTTGACAGTTGGTGCAGTGTTTTTCCTCTTGGAAGTCTCACTTTGAATCCTAAAACATACTTCTTGTCATTGTGAATAAATAGTTAAATCTTATAAAGTTAAATCTAAAACTTTTTTTTTCCAGAAGGCATTCGGTTTGTTCGTGTGTGCAGCTACAAATCTCAGTGGAGCTTAAAGGGGTCAATTTTCAACAGGGTTTTTTTTTTTTTCAGTTCGTATTGATGATAAATTAGCTTCACTGCAGACACTGATACTGGGAGTTCCTGGATTGATTCTGATCATTATAACCAAGTTTCTTTAATCTGAGGGACACAGTTTAGGTCAGATGGTTGAAATTCAGACACAGTAGGTTGTGATTCCAAACACACATCCAAACAGCATAAAACATGCTAATATTAAGCCTCTGAAATGCCCTTAACCTTAAACATATTGACAGTGATTGGGCTATGCTTAAATTCCAATTAATTCTGCAAAGAACAATGGTGACATACCAAGCCAGAGTTGTACCACACAGTTGTTGATTGCCACAAAAAGCACGTAAGGGACATTTAACCAAATATTAGTGGGGGTTTCTTTATACTATATTTGAGCCTGTAAGAATTATTTTGAGATGTGTTTAATAAATTGGGATAATCTGTTGGATTTAAAGCTACTATATCTTTCAAATTACTTTTTTTCGCTTAAGGTCAATGGTTGTTACATTAAGGTGTTGAATAAAACAAAGTTTCCACAGATGAGTCTCCATGTGTCCTTAGGGAGAAAACAGGACTAGCGGTCAGTAAAACGGATATTAGTGTCGGCCAGTAAAAAAGTAATCTGTGAATGTCTAGTAATAAAAAGTGCAGACTCATTGATTTGCTTCTTACGCTGCCTTTGGAGATGTAGTTGGAATCATGCATGATGTCCCTGGCCAGGCCAAAATCACAGATCTTCACCAGCTTGCCCTCACAGATCAACACATTCCTGGCAGCCAGGTCGCGATGGACACACTGTGGTGGAAACATCAAAGTGAGTCAATCAAATATTATCTGTCAGTGATCTGAAAGCAGGTCAGGTTTCAGACCTAACTTTCACAATTTCAATTGAAACATTATGTTCAACATCCTACATTCTTTGAGGCCAGGAATTCCATTCCCTTGGCCACCTGGTAGCTGAAGCTCAGGAGATCATCGTAGGTGAGGGTGGGAGAGTCGCTGATCACCAGATCCAGTCTGCTTCCACCTTAAGGAGATAGCAGGAACAGACAATCCGTAGGAGATCAAAGGAGGGGATTTGTTTCGAGCTTTTTAATGGGGGATCTCCAGTGATATCCTGTGATGGTATGATGTGATGCTCATTTGCTTATTATATCGTTTAACTCTCTTTAAGTTGGGCCCAAAATAAGCTGCATTGTCTGTTGCATAAAGAAATTCCTTAACTATGACAAGCAAGTGGAAATTAGTGGATGACTCCACTCTATATTTTTCATCGGCGTTTATCTCATTTTTTAATTTTCTTTGTGCTCATAATATGTGATTCTTTATGCTCTATTGC
This sequence comes from Crenichthys baileyi, assembly GCA_036173005.1. Lineage (NCBI taxonomy): Eukaryota > Metazoa > Chordata > Actinopteri > Cyprinodontiformes > Goodeidae > Crenichthys > Crenichthys baileyi. Next base: position 348,066 of record JAHHUM010001479.1, read on the forward strand.
TTTTGTTAAACTGGAAAACAGATTGTTCCCCCTACTCTGCAGAGTTGCTTTAATAAAATCATTCATGGGCCAGGCTGAAGTCACACCTTGTTCCTGGTAGAGGTCCTGCTGGTAGGGGGATTCATACGGAGACGGCTGGATGTCTGCATATTTGATGGTGTCCACCTGCTCCTGCATAGGCACGTAGATCGAGGGCTCGTCTTTGCTCATGTCTATGTATCCTCCATCGCTCTCGGTTCCAAAGGACACATAACTGGAAGGACAAATTATGTGTGGAAAATAAACAGAGAATCAGTCCTGAAGTGACCTAATTTACAACCTTTATCACATGGAACATCTGTAACAATTGCAGTCACGAGATCAGTGGGCGTATCATTTCTGGGGCTATCATTTGCAATGGCAGAATTTTATGGATAATAATGCAGTGACTTAGTGCAACTCTGAAGGCATTTTCTCTGCTACTCTCACCCTTTTCTCTGGCTGAGAGGGGTGCTTCCCCTGGAGATGATGCAGCCGCTGTCCTGGTTCTTCTCAGCGTAGTACTGCAGGAAGGTGTGCTTGTTCCTGTGCAGGTAGTCCACAAGGTCACCATAGCGACAATACTCGGTAACCAGGTAAAGAGGGCCTGAGAGGCAGAAGAAGAAAGCAAAAACACATTAACGGTTTAAAAAACAAAAAATCTATGTTATGTTTGATAGAATACACATAAAAACCAACACGGACTTTGCTCCCTCTTCCACAAAATTATAGTTTTCAAAATGTTCTACAAAGAAAAATCTGAATCTAACACATGAATGCGCATTGATCTAAACCTTTCGATTGTAGCTCTAGCTACAATCTAAGCCATGTAACATCAATCTCTTTATGTTTACAATCACTGTCCTTTTAGCAGGTGAACTTCTGCCCGAGTTTTAAGTCTTTTGGAGCTCTAACAGGTTTCTTTCTTTCTTTAGGATCATAAAAATATGATCTCTCTGAGCTCAATCCATCCAAATATCAACTCTAAGGAGCTTCTCCTTGCTGAAGGTACGCATCACCACAGCATAATTCTACCACCACCATGTTTCACAGTATGAAAAGTGTGTTCAGGGAAATGTGCAGTGTTGGTTTTACTTTATTGTTTTGCATTTAAACCAAACATTCAATTTTTTTGTAAAAAAGAATATTGCAAAAATATTTGAAAACCATGTATCATTTTCCCTTCACTAAACAAGTATGTACTTATTTCTCTTGGTCGATTGCATAAAATCTATCTAAAATATTGAGGTTTGTGAAAGGGTGTGTATTTAAAATTTTTTTTTCAGTATTTACTTTTGCAAAAGCAGGGATGCAAGCTAGGTACGTTTTCAAAAAGACATGGAAGTTAATAAACTCAGAAATGTGTGTAACTCATTAAACGCTAAAATAGCCTTAAAATGTATATAACCTTTACAAAACAACCAGTGTCATGCTATTTTATTAGAACAGTTGTCAGCATAATGTTCACCATGTTTGGTGCAGGCTCCAAGTAGGTTAACAATGTTGAGGTGAGGTCCCAGGTGACTCATGATCTTCAGCTCAGACATCAGGGCCTGAGTCTCACTCCTCCTGGCTGTGGCTGGATGAGAGCAGATAAAAGATAGGAGGAACATGCTTAAAAGTGGAACAGTGTGAAATATGAGAACCTAGAGCACAGAGAAAACTGTTTTTTTTTTCCAAACAGCCTCAAAGACCTGCGAGCTGAAAGCTAAATGAGGCTGGCAGCAAAACTAAAGCTCAGCAGGCTTGCGGATCTCTCTGAGCTCACAGGAACATGGTGCTGGTGTCACATTATCTGACAGCCATGCAGGGGTCTTCTGTTGTTGTTCACACAAACTACGCACATGGTTCTCCACCATGTTTTGTTGTTTCTATTTCACTTTGTGTGTCTTACATTTCAGCATTTTCACTGCCACCTTTGTGCTGGAGTGGGAATGCGTGAGACCGTACGCAGTTGCCTCGACCACCCGGCCGAATGCTCCCGATCCAAGCGTGCGACCTGAAACAGAAAGAAGGGCTCAGTGGGATACAGAGTGAATGGAGCACACATCAGACCAAAAAGAAAAAAAAAAACACTTCATTATAATATCAGTAGGTAACCAATTTTCACTTTTTAAAGGAAATTTAATTTTAAAAAGTGTTTATGGTGGATTAAAGATTACTTTTATTCCTACTTTAAGGTCTAACTGAGCAGGCATCACATGTTATCTGCTTAGCAGTGCAGTTTCTAACTATCAGAGAGAACATCTGACATAAACACTATAACAAGCAGCTTAGAAGTGAAGATGGACTGAAGCCAGTGAGACAGATTTCAAAAGCTTCATTATGCATTCTGCAGCTGACTCTGTGCAGACAGCCCAAACCACCTACAGAACAAAAGCCTTTGAGGGGCACCTCCAGTTTAAACTGCCTTTTTCCCTCTGAGCTACAAGAAAAGAGGTTGGAAATTTGAGTTGCAACCACAGAATATGGAAAAATATCTTCTAAGTGAATACATCTTTGAACCACTAAAAGCAGCTCAAAAACGTTTAGTAAATCTAGTCAGTCAGTCAGTCAGTCATTTTCTACCGCTTATTCCATAGTGGGTCGCGGGGGAGCTGGTGCCTATCTCCAGCAGTCTAAGGGCGAGAGGCGGGGTCCACCCTGGACAGGTCGCCAGTCCATCGCAGGGCAACACACAAACAACCATGCACA